>JANIJN010000030.1:0-195330 GCA_030557975.1 Soucietia sequanensis
TTCTTGTTGTTCTTTTAAGACTCTTTTAACAATTTTTTGTTCTTCGATTAAGAAAGCTCTGACGATTCTTTCTTTGACACAGTTGGCACATCTTGAACCACCGTAAGCTCTTTGAACGGTTTTGTGAGTTCTTGAGATATTGGCATATTCTCTTGGTCTTAAGGTAGAAATACCTGCTAAAGCATTACCACAGTCACCACATTTTGGTCTGGTGGCTTGTTTTTTTAAATGTTGAGCGATTAATTTACCACCTGGGGTTTTAACGACCTTGATCTTGTTAGATCTGGTGTTGTCTATAATAATAAGTAATTGTTAGTACATAGTTAAAATTGAGATTAACATCAATCATGGAAGACACTTGAAATGGGAGAGGTTGATTTCACATTTATACGATATGGAAGGAATACTGTGATGATAAAAGACTACAGACTCAAGACTCTTAAGTCTATTCATAGACTTGTAAAAGTCTTGCATTTCGTCTCTTCTTACGTTTTTGACTTATTAAATGCTTTATGTATTTTGATACTGTTTTGATTGAAATGTTTTGATGGTTTCAAGTGGGTGTTCAATATTCAGGTTTCAATGTTGATATGTTTCGGTGTTATACATCACTTCGAATAGTATTGACTTTATCTTTGTAAAATTTGACGTTCTCTTCAACATTCAATCTTTTTCCAACATAAATTCATTTCAACAAACTAGCAAATTAAGTACGTTCATTCCTGATTATATGATGCGATGTAGATAGTTTAAACATACATGGATTTCTTCTTCTGTAGGTAACACGTTGAGCCATTTTTGAAGATGATTTCTATGCTATATTGCAAAACCTTTTGAAAGAGTCTATATTATTTAACAACGTAGTATTTTAATTTTCACTATTAGTAAAATTTTCCATGATTCTCACAGACAAAGATTATTGCGAGCACAAAAGGTATATTGAGACAGTACAGAGACAAAATTATTCGCCAACTATGATGAGTAGGTAGTGTACAACTCAAAGGTACAATCTACAGGTCATATACATTCTCGTGATCGTATGGTAGCGCAACACACGCACTTTTTGTGTCGCGCGTAGTCACATGTCGCACCAAAAGTATTTAGGGCTTGTGCCCTAGACGCGGGGTAGATAGTACCTTCAAAGATAGCGGATTGAAGTGATACCATTAATGGGGACATTAAGTCTTCAGATTGATAGAATTAATCATCATGATAAGTACATCTTTCTCTAAGACCTAACCCGATAATCATCAAAAACTTAAATCAAAATATTCATTGATGTAATTAAGAATTTTGTTCAGATAGGATATATGGTAGATTATCGGATTATACCTTACAGGTATCTTTGTTTTAAAAAAAAGAGATATGATAATATTACTATAAGAAGTGTGTGTTTATACATATAGATAGACAAAATAGCAGAATTTTATTGCATACTTAAGAGATTATAATGATTGGCTAATTTAACGTACACTATTATATATACAAAGGTATTAGCCTAGAATTCTTTATTTTGAAAAATCACCTATCTCTATTGACCTATCCAAGTAACTTATAATTTTGGTTCTTCTTTTTCGACAGCAATACTTTCCATTTCCAAAGCTACACCCAAAGGTAATTGTTTGACTGCAATACATGATCTGGCTGGCTTGTGGTCACTAAAATATTTAGCATAAACACTGTTAAATTCAGCGAATTGATTCATGTCAGTTAAGAAAATAGTGTTTTTAACGATATGATTTAATGAAGAATTAGAAGCTTCTAAAATGTTTGAAACGTTTTTGATAGATTGTTCAGCTTGTTCAGCAATTGATGGGTTTTCTGATAATGGTTTGTTATCTGAAGTAAATGGAATTTGGCCAGAAACATATATGAAACCTTCATAGAATTAGTTAGTATGGAGAGTTTTAATGTGTCAATCTGATTATCATGATTGAACTCTTTTTCACAACTTCGACTTTTTTAATTCTAAGCTATGATTCTGACATATGATTATAAGTAATGCATATCCAGTTTGATTGTCAACTAAGAAAATTACGAAAAGTTTAACATACCATTAGCTTTGATAGCTTGAGAATAAGAAGCTGCTGGAGGTGGAGCATTGGCAGTTTTGACCTTTAGAGGAAATGTTAGTACTAGCGTTATCTTATCGGTCATATGTGCAGCAAATTCATACATAAAATGTTTATGAAAATAACGGACAATTGGAAGCGAGGGCAATGTTGAATGTAGTACATACTGCTGTGAGGTTAGAGGCAAATCTTTTACCAGACATATTGATCGATTTGGTGAATGAAGTACGTAAGGAGTTGGTAAACATTATGTTATTTTGCTAATTGCTAAAAGTATAATTTGATAAAAGTCAAGCGAATCCTCATAAATTGAAACATTCAAGTATCGAAAGTTTCCCACGGTTTGTCATATGACTACTTTCGGCTGAATAGTTCCGCGCTACAAATTTGTCTATTTTTGTAGCATTTTCATTAGTATTCTTCTCGTTCTTCATGTATAACTTTGATAGCTTGCATTCATTGAAATCAACATCTTCGTTCGTCGAGGTTGCTTTTGCTAGCTGTAGATGGGCTTACCAAACATTACATGTAGTGAATGAAGTTTTTTTCTAGCTGTAATATTTTTGGTGAAATTACTGCAAAATCTAAGAAAATTGCAAAGTTAATGAACTTCCATATTGAATGTATTTCACCCGAATATTCAGATAAGCACATCATCGTTCATTCAATATATACATCTAGCTAACGAATATTCGTACACGTTAAAGATGGCAGTACATAGACCTCATACGTTTAGAAAGCGTTGAAGAAAAATTAGGTATGTTAGAACATTTTATTTATACTATACAGTTAATATTTGATATCTACTTTTTTCTTGACTTCTTCTTCTTCTTCTTCTTCTTCGATTTGCTTTCACCAGTATTCAACCTGGCATCATTGTCTGATTTGATTTCATTAAACACTCCTTCACCATTTAAGAATTGATCATTAAATTCGGCATCGTAATTACGCTTCTCATCAAGTTCAGTTTCTTTTGCAGAACTTTCATCTCCATCATTGCTGGTAAAAGTGTTACCAACACTACCCGTTGAAACAACTTTTTCAAAAATTAAAAATAACGTCTCTGCAAGATGTTCAATTTTGCATAAAGTATTGAAGTTAGTTATGAAGAGATAAAAGTCTTCATGCATGATGGTCAAATCATCGGATTGTTCAAAATTATGAAGCTGATCTAATTCGTCGTTTTGAAATGCTATGATTGTTTTAAGATGCTTCTCTAACCTGAATGCAAAGTTATTTAAGCATACAAATGCACTTTGATTATGTTTGATGTGATCATTGATCATTGATATTGGAAGCTTTGAATATTTTTTCACGAGTTCCAGCAACATTATCATGTTGTCTTTTGTCTTTTTTTGTTCTGCCGCATGATCTTTATCATTATCAGTGGAACTTTCTATAGTTTCATTAGAATAGTTTTTCTCTTTCACCCGAAAGAATAGACTTCGAGCTTCTGGTAATTTACCAACCCAATTGATTAAAAGAACTTGAAGATCATTGAAGTAATTATGGATATCTTCTGATGGATCATCCTCATTTTTTCTGTCGAGATTGATTATACCTACTTTCATCAACTGAGTAATCATGAGACATAATAATGTCATTAATTTTCTTGCTATTGATTCCGATAGAACAACCTCAACTCCTTCTTCGATCTCGACTCCATCGCAAGCTGAAAGATAAACGCTACTATTATTCAAGAATTCATGAAGAAGCATCAGTTGTTCCACTTCGCTAAGAATGAGATGATCTCCTTTTCTAGAAAACTGATAAGGTGATGAATTTTTATTATGTCCTCTTAGTCCAACTAGCAATTCGAAAATGTAATCAATGAGTAACGGTGATAAGTTGATATTATGAGTGAGGAACCAAATCAAAACACGACGATATCCTTTACACATAAGCATTTCATCTATAATGCATCTTGCTAACGTGTTATTATTGTGTAGGATTAGCTCAAAATTAGTGATAGTGAATATTGGAACAAGTAATTTATTATTTGATTGGTTAGTATAAATGGCTAGCTCTGATGCTGGGGACGACAAAAATTTATAAATGACATCTGGTGTTATAGAATCCGAGTCAGATTTATCACTTGAAGATTTTGAAGATACACTTGTATTTTCATCCTCATCTTTTACTGACTTTGCAATTGTATTGAGTATTATATTACCTATCAATTCGTGTGTAGTATCCGTGGTAAGATGATCCAAGGCGACATATAAATGTTGCTCCATGATGAAGAAATCGTCAGAGTCTTTCTTGTTTTCAAGTTTATTGAAATCGGTAATTAGATCAAGAAAGTAAAGCTTGTAGTCACTATTTTCACCTCTAGGTAAGTCTCGCCAATCTCGTCCTTGTTCATCGAAATCAATATTATTTGAGCCATCAAGTGAACGGATAGCCTTCGATATTTCTGTAGAACCTTCAGTATCATTTGGTTTTAAATCAGAGATTTCATGATTGTCTCTCTTTTCAAGCTCACCATTCGTTTGACTTTCTGGGTCGTCTTGACTTTCAACTTCACTTTGATCATCTTCTTCATCTGAACCAAAATATTCATGACCGAAAACATATCTTATGTCTTCATCAAACTTATCATCATATTCCAAATCAATCAAGAGATCGCCTAACTCAGTTATTGGTTTTGATTGATCAACTCTCCGTGTTCTTTCGTCATCGCCGATTTTAGAATACTCGTTTTCATTAAATGGCCTCGATGCTATATATGAAGTACCTGCATTGATTATTAATATTGCGATAATGACAAGTCTCATATCAATCAGCAAAGCTCCTCCATTGATATTCTTACGGATTAGTGGATGCGTAAAATCAAGTAGAGATTCCTTTGATATATCGTGATTCGAATCAGATCCATCTTTTGGAGTATAATCAGGTAAATAAAACAGCGATGGATTTTGATTCAAGATCCATGCAAGAACTGTTCTTATTGAACTCGAGCCTCTTAAAGTTTGCTTTATAATCTCAGGGGTCTCTATAAATGTACCATTTTCATCATTTTGATTTTCCAAACGACGGTCAATTTCTAGGCCTAGAATTATAATATTTGAATGACATTTCCAAAGTTTTATGAAGTATTGTAAATATGGATTTAGTGCCAAATTGTAATCTCCGTGCGTCGGTTTGAATAGCTTATAAATTGACACCAATAAGACACAACACATAGAGTAGCAAACTTTCAAATTAATTTCTGGTTCAACGATAATTGAGTTTGGTGTCCAGGAATCTACATGTTCATTCCAATTGATTTCGTCATTTTCAACAAATCTTAAATTTAATTCATCAGATGCATTCAAGAAGTTGCTATGTATTTTACTGAGGATTTGAAAGTATTTTGTCGATAAAGAAAATTTTATTGAGTTGATGTCGGGATTATTCAAGATCTCGTCATATTCATTTGAAGGGGAATTTTTAGACTTGGTTTTACTGTCATTTTCGCTTTCATTATTGATTTCATCATCGAGTGGGTCGGGGATGTCGTTATGTATTTCATTGTCATTTTTTGGGGGTTTAGTGTCGTCTTTGATGTAGTTTGTATATGAATAGGTTATTGCAATGAGTAAGTCAGATAGGCAATCAATGCTTAAAATCGATTTCTCATTCTCTTCAGGCTGAGTAAAAGGATCACACAATCCAGCAGC
Source organism: Soucietia sequanensis (assembly GCA_030557975.1). Classification (NCBI taxonomy): domain Eukaryota; kingdom Fungi; phylum Ascomycota; class Pichiomycetes; order Serinales; family Metschnikowiaceae; genus Soucietia; species Soucietia sequanensis. Next base: position 5,735 of record JANIJN010000030.1, read on the forward strand.
TGTAAGGAAGGTATGATTCAATTGAACATCTTCAGCAAAGCCGAGTAAATTAGCTAAGATCACATGTCTTCTCAGATTTGTTGGAGGTGAACTTGCTCGTCCATTGTTCGTACCGTTATTAGGTTTATTCATTGGTAACCGAAAATCAAATTCCAATACCTTTTGTTCTTTTTCATTATCTATATCGGTGTCCAGCATATCATTTCATGTTCTTCAGGTTGTGTATAATCGTATGTCGTAATATATATTGCAGAGTAACGAGGTTCGTTTTTAGCATGTTTAATATCTATTTACAGTCTTCTCAAAAATTCTTTTATAGTATATATGTACGGATGTTTTTAACTAACTCTTAATTTTGGTGGGTGTTCCAAATTCTACTATATTACATGGTATTAACTTTGTTACCTCCAAAATTACGCATATTCATGAACGTTGAATATTTGTTGAATACCTTTTCCAAAAATTCCTCGTACTTTTTGAGAATCTGACTTAGAATATGCAACCAATAAAGCCATACTTATGGAAAAAACAATTCTTTCAATTCTCAAATTCTTGGGAGATTCAGTAGGAATTAGAGTTCCCAAAGCTCGAGGGGCAACAAATAATGCTAATTCTTTTCTTCGCTGGGCAGTTTCTATTAAGCTACTGAAACCACAAGCGACCAGGCCAGATAAAGCTACAATACTGTTATCCCATCTTGTTTTTGGAACTTTGGGAAATAATTTAGGAAGTAATCGGGTTCTGGTTAAGCAAACAGCATACCAATAGAAACCAATGAAAGCTCCGAGAAAGCAAGATGATCGCATGGAAGATTTGATTGCTTTAATGATTCTTAGTCTCATCTTGATATTCTTATTTGGTATCAATAACATAAAAGCATTCAAAGGCCCATAAATCTTGATAGCAAATGAGAATCCTCTTGCAAAGCGCCAAAGTGCATTGATTTCACAACTTTTAGTTTTGAAGCAGTGTACAACATAACAATCCAATGGTTGATTTAACTGAAGGTTTCCGAGCTTAGGATCTTGTTTATATCTTCTGCAATAAGGCGCTAAAGTATCATGTTCAGGGTCATATTTCCCATATGCAAGCTTACCTTCTTTGATCTCTCGAAGAGTCTGCAAAATCTCTGAATCCATATTTGCAGCAGAGGTAATCCATTTGCAATAGGCAGGAGGCAATGCACTTGGACGATAAAACCACGAGTACATGATAAGACTACACGAAGCAATGAATAGGGACGCATCTCCATATTTAGTTAAGGCAAATGGTAGAACTCGTGACAAACCAGATGATAAAACGGTATCACAAGCACGCGTTAGCACAAGTAAAGTCAAATCAAGGGAAAAAAAACGATCTTTTTTTATTATGTAATTTTGATATAACGGAAACGTTGAAATAGCAGATATAAATGAAGACAACAAAGTTGATATAAATAAGTTGTAAACTGGATGCGTGATTTGTATTTTTTTGAGTGTACGATATATCAATGGTTCAAGAATATTGATACCAGCGACCAATTTGGCACAGAAAACGGGGAATTTTCTTGGATGAAAAGCACGCATGATTAGTTTCAAGATACGAGAAGGAAGTTGACTATATTCCTTTTTTCGAATAGATATGATAATGGTATTAAATATTCTGGGCAAAATCACATAAGCGAATGCAACAAGGAACGCCTTCAAAGAGGGTCTTACGATTCTGGTATCTAACCTCTTCAAAAAGAGATTAGCCAAATGTCTTGCATCATTTTTTGAAACTTTTTGGTTTATCGACATGTAAATTAGCTTGTTCCGTTGTAAGTATGTATTCATATCAAGTTTAACCGTGTTTATATTCATCTATCGTAGATCTGAGATTTGGCACATCCTGCATACACATGTATGTACGGGTTTTAAACTATTGTAATCGTTCTGGTCATGTCAGGGTAATTGGTGCGTTGGCCAGAAAACGAAAATGAAAACGAAAACAACAGCCAAATCGAATTAAAATAATCTCACTGATTCGATCATAGTTTTGGCGCTAATTATTCCTATACTGAAATTTGATTGATTTCATACCATTCTTGTTTTTCACATAGCTTAGATCAATTTATTATAAAGGTTATATATTGATTATCTAAGTGTCTGAAATCATCAATTCATAGTGCATTACTATTTTAAATTGAAATAGATAACACCGCTCGCCAACCTGGTTCGACAACCTTTTCTAGAAACAAAATATTAATACAACACTATCGTCAATTGAAAGAACTCGAAAAAGACTTTTTCGTAATTAAAGATATACTGATAGTTGCCAATTGAATTACAATAACATTTTGATTTGACAGAACTTTACAAAATTTATAGTTATATTCCTATCATATTACTTTATAACTGAAAATGGTGAAGATTGAAGATATTCATCGTACTTCAACGTTTGCTTGGAGTCTGGATGTTATACCTTTATTAGCAACTGGTACAGTTGCTGGTGCAGTTGATGTCAACTTCAATTCCTCCTCCTCTCTTGAGTTGTGGGATATATTTTCAGCTACAAATAATAAAGATCCGATATTCACTGCTTCCGTTGAAAATAGATTTCACGCATTATCTTGGTCTAAACCTTTTGAAGGAAGACCAAAAGGTTTATTGGCCGGTGCGTTTGAGAACGGAGTGGTTGAATTTTGGGATGCTGAAATCTTGATAAAGTCAAAAGATTTATCCAAAGCTTCTGTTCATAAGTCTACCAAACACACCGGTGCTGTCAAAGCCTTACAGTTCAATCCATCCCAAAGTCATATCCTAGTAACTGGGGGCTCTAATGGTGAAATATTTGTTTGGGACACTAAAAGCTTTAGCGAACCTTTCACTCCCGGTAAAAAAATGACTCCAATGGATGAAGTTACTAGTGTAGCTTGGAATAACTCACTAAGTCATATCTTTGCAAGTACAAGTAATGGTGGCTTCACTTCTATTTGGGACTTAAAATCAAAGAGAGAAGTTTTGCATTTGAGTTATTCTGGTTCATTAGGTAGAGCAGAGTTTTCTTCAGTTGCATGGCATCCAACTCAATCAACTAAATTAGTAACTGCCAGTGATAATGACGGATGTCCTTTGATACTCACTTGGGACTTACGTAATTCTAACGAACCAGAAAAAATTTTACAAGGTCATAAAAAAGGCGTTTTAAGTTTAGATTGGTGCAAACAAGACCCTGAATTATTGATTTCGTCTGGAAAAGATAATTCAACCTTATTATGGAATCCAATAACTGGAGAAAAATTGGGTGAATATCCAACAACTGCCAATTGGGCTTTTCACACTAAATTCGCGCCTTATTCACCAGACATTTTTGCTACTGCTTCATTTGATGGTAAAATTTCTATTCAATCTATACAAGACACTTCTCCTCCAGTTTCCACCAAGGTAAGCTCTAACGATGATAATGAATTTTGGAATGAAATCTCAACTACTGATACTCAGCAACCAATTTTCACTAAAAAACAAGCTCCTAAATGGATGAAAAACCCAACATCTGTTGCTTTTGGATTTGGCTCAAAATTAGTTCAAGTTAAAACTGATGATCATGGTAAATCATCTATAAACATTACAAAGTTTGTCGTCAACAGTGGCTCACAAAGTTCAACTGACAAGTTATCAACAGCTTTAAATGACGACGATTTCACTTCAATAATCGAATCTAAGATCAATGATGATTTAGTGCAAGGAACTGATAAATCCGACTGGGAATTGTTACAAAAATTAAGCCAAGAAGGCAAAAGCAACTTATTTACCACCATTTTAGAAGGTCCTAAAGATGAAAACAAAATCAATGAAGAAGCAAAAGAAAAGAAACCAGAATCAAATGGAAATCTCAATGATGATTCTTTTTTTGACAATTTAGGATCAAATGGAGATTTGACTTCAGCAATTGAGTCTTCATATGCCCCATCTGGTAAATTTGAAATCTTTAGCTCAGAAACTTCCAATCAAGATAAAGAATTGATCAAATTGATTTTGAATAATAAAGTTGAAGATGCAGTTGACCAATGTTTGAAAGATGGTAAACTTGTCGAAGCATTAGTTTTATCATTGGATGCATCAACTGCCACTAAAAGTAAAGTTAAATCTTCATACTTCGAAAAGAACAAAGGTGATGATATTTCAAGAATCATCTATGGAGCATCAACTGAAAATGTTTTAGATATTGTGTCAAATGCTAGTGTTGAAAACTGGAAAGAAATCGCAACTAGCATCTCAGCTTATAGTGCTGATGTAAGTGACTACAACTCTAAGATTGTCGAATTAGGTGATAGAATTTTAGAGTCAGATCCAAACAAAAGAGACGACGCCATTTTATGTTATTTAGCAGGTAATGCATTAGAAAAGGTAGGTTTAATATGGCTTAAAGAATCGTCAGATTTTGAAGCAGAACTTTTAAAATCCGAAAAGCATGAAAATATTGCCTCTCCAGCAGATGCAAGATATGAAGCTTTGAGTAACTTTGTTCAAAAATTATCGGCTTACAGGTCGATCTCGAATATTTCAGGGGAGCTTGGTGGCCCATCTATCGAGCCTATTGCTAAAGCCATTCTTGAATTTTCTCATTTGATAGCAAGTTATGGTCTGTTTGAATTGGCATCTAAGGTCTTACAATTATTGCCAAATGATTTTGAAGGTCTGAAATTGGAGAAAGATCGTATTGCCAAAGCTCTTGGTGTATCATCCACTGGTACAACTGCGAAATTTAATTCAGCTTATTCTAATAATTCGAGTACTAGACCAACTAATATAGATACTCATCCAAGAAACCGTAATGCACCAGCATACAACAAATATGCAGCATCTCCATCAGTGAAACCAGCAGCATATGCTAGACCTGCTGCTGTTTCTCAAACACAAATTCCAACCGGACAAGCGTATCAACCACCACAACCTCCATTACCTGGATATGGTAATGCCCCTAATCCGGCATATACCAGACAACCGTCGAATGTAGGTAACCCATATGCTCCACCGGCTGCTTCTGCTGCAGCTCCGCAAAACCCTTACAGACCCACTGCTGTTGCTGCTCCTAACGCACCTGGATTTGTTTCTCCACCTCCCGCTGTTTCATCAAAACCAAAATATAAGGAAGAAACCGATGGTTGGAATGACTTACCGGAAACTTTCAAAGCAAAAGCTGCACCACCTCGTCGTGCCGCTGCTTCAGTAGCCGCCTCCCCATCTCCAGGCCCATCTTTACCTCAGCCAACTCATTCCTTACCACCCAAAAGATCGATAGTTGACACTTCAAGTGCACCACCACCTCCAAAAGGAATAAGCCGTACGAGCTCCAAAGCAAACTTACCATCTGCTCCTCCTACAGCACTCACTTCACCTCGTGTTGGTGGTCAAGCTCAAATCAATCGTCGATATGCTCCGCCTCCAAGCTCCATAACTCAAGGCCAAAGTGTAGCTGGTACTCCTCCTCCTATCCACCAAAGTTTGAACGGTAATGTTACCCCTGGTGCATTGCCTCCTCCTCCAAAAAATCCATATGCTCCAAATGCGTCAGTGTCATCCCCAGGGAAAAACCCATATGCCCCAGCTACCCCAGCCGCTCCATCAGCAATTTCGGGTATTCCACGACCACAAGCACAATTTGGAGGGGTGAGTTCATTCACTGCCCCATCACCAGGAATTCCTCAGCAACCTCCAAAGAATCCGTATGCCCCACCACCACCGCCTCCAGGTGCTAATCTTTCTCGTGGCGTGGGTTCCCCGAGATTATCATCAGCAGTTCCTACTCCGAGACTCGGTGGAATCAGTCAACCTCCACCGGTCATTGGTACACAACCACCAGCTGCATCAATGCCTCCACCTCCACCAGCTCCACACGGACAATTTGCTCCACCAGCTCCAACACAAGCACAAGCACAACAGCAACATCAAGCACCACCTCAACCTACCAAATACCCATCTGGAGACAGGTCTCACATTCCCGAAGATTTGTTACTGATTTATAGTACTTTAACGAGCACATTGGAATCCGTCAAGCCACGAGTCCCCGAGAAACACACCAGGCACGTTAATGACATCGAGGTGAGACTTCATTCATTATTTGATGATTTGAATAATCAAGATTTGTCCGAAGCAGCAATCAGTTCATTGAAAAACGTTTGTAATGCATTAGATGCACAGGACTATGCAAATGCAGCTGCCTTGAACATTGAATTTGCAACCGCTCACAGCGAAGATATCGGAGTCTGGCATCCAGGTGTTAAACGTCTTATAAATATTGCTGAAGCTCTTTAGTTATATCGAGTTCATAAGCCTCAACGATTATAATACTCAAAATTTTTAGAAAGTCAATTTTCATTCAATCAGCTTTCGTCTTTCTCACCAATTCATTTTACAATAAAACTTTTTTTCTGACTTGCACCCAAAAGTTCATAAATTCTTGTTATGTGGCATATAGTTTACATATCGTATAATAATATCATTCGTTTTCGTATTTGATTAATTGTAACTTTTATTAGAGCTTTAAAAAAGAGAAATTTATGTACACGTGTATATCGACAATCCTTAATATAAAGAGACTTCAAACACTTTACCTCCACCGGTGTTTCCATCTATTGGCTCAGTATCATGGATACCAGTATATTCCATTAATAAGAATCGAGCAGATATACCTTGCTCGAGTCCGAATGTAGTTGTATTATACCTGTCAGGTACTTGGATTATACTATATTCCTCATAGTCATATGGTGCAGTAATTGCGACAGCCTCTTTTACAATTTGGGAGAAAATATCATGCTGCTTGTACAATTCAATATCTTGATTGTCAAATTCATAATACTTATATAACTCATTTCCAAAATCAACTTTACTCAAAAAATCAAGTGTATCAATTAAGTTTTCAGGATTATTGACCTTCTGCTCATCGAAGTAGGATATAGTATATTCTTGCGGAGGCTTATCACCCCAATTAATCCATCCTTTGGTGACATTTTGAGTCTGCTTCAAATCAATTAGGAACTTTGCTGAAGTGTCATTATATCTGGCTTGCCAGTGTGTAGTATTATCTCCATCATTCATCAGAATTGGAGCATCACCGAAAGCACTTTCAGTAATATTCGTGAAAGTTGCCAAAGCACACTCTGAAATACTACCCACGTTACTTTGACCTGTTTTGAAGAGTGGAATGTACAATGCTTCACTTTGATCTAATGTATGCAAACCGGCTTCGGAGTTTCTCTCGCCAATACGAATCTTAATATTTTTCACACTTTTACCTTCCTCGTTGATTGGTCCATCGTCTCTTATACTTAAATATGTATCATTCAAATTCAAAGATAGTGAATGATTCATATATTTGATGCCATTAAATTGTACACCATTATTCAAGCATGGCACGGAAATCGGATCGAGTTTCAATACCCTTTCTATTTTCGAAGATTCATCAACATCATAGTCAAATCTAAAGCCAGTCAACCCTTGTAAAATAGCCTGCAAGAACCCACCATGAGCAGTCATAAAAGGAAACGCTGGATGTGTACCACCGTTTGTCAAGAAGTCGTCATTGTTTTGTTCTGAAAACTGAGCAAATGGTGCTCTGAGAAAGGGCTGGACTGCCTTGTGAAGATACGATTGGGATGAACAGCCAGTTGATGTTAACGTAGATGCAACAATTGAAAAAATCGGAAATGTCATTGCTGGTCCATAACTCACTTGCTTCATAGAATAAAACTCCATGTTTCTTTCAGCTTGGTCCTCACTGATGAGTTCATTTTCCAAAGGATATGTCATCATTATAACGTCAGCTTGCTTGATACCAACGGATGAATTCATTCCAGTATATTCCAAGGTGATATTATCGGCATTATTAGATGAAGGTAAGTGTACGCTTCCTACTATACTTGTATATTTACTTGGAATATCTTTGTTCAAGTGATTACCTAAAACGATTGCCCATCTCATAATCAATGAAATGGCAGCGTTTGTAAATGCACCATTGTCAACCTGGTTTGCATACTCATCAGGGTCAGTCAAATTTTTTGTTGTATATTGGTGTAGGGTATCATTATAAGTAACGTAATCTGATAAAAATAACGCTGCATCATTAATCATGGGATATGCAATATCAGATAAATATTCATCATCAGCAGCACCACTCAAATACAAATCCCAAGCAGCTTTAGCTACGTCGAAATTTATGTGATATTCATAATCAGTACAAGGACCTGTTGCGGTACAGTTACCAAATCTACCACTCGTCCAAGGATATACTGCACCTTCATAACCTTCAGGCAAATTTTTCCTTGCTTGATCGTGGGTATAAAGTCTATAGTTGATTATACCTTTGGCATGATCTGGAATGAATGGTAATAATCCACCAAGCATCCATAAATCCGTATCCCAAAAAACCATACCTCCGTATGAATCTGATGAATGTCCAGCCACTGGTAACGCAGCGGTAACACCTTTAGCTTCAGGCCTAGTGTTTGCTGCTAAATGATAGATGGAAGCTCTACTGGCCAATGTTAACAAGCCATCATCTGGGAAAGTGACCGATAAAGTTGACTCTAAAGTTTGATCCCATTCGACTTGGTGTAAATTTATCAAATCGGATATACTCAATTTTGATTCTGTCCATTCTTTGGCTTTTTTTAAAACCTTTTGTTTCGATGTCAAAGAGTCAGGATCCAAATCAGACGAAACAATACCAACAAGTTTGCTTATTTCGATGCTGTCATTTGAGTCCAACAAGAATTTATTTGATTGGGTGGTAGTCAGATTGGAGCTTTTTCTGGAGACGTTTTGATCATTAATCAATAGTTTGGAGTAGATGGCACCATTAACATAATTAACACCCTCTGGCTGAAAAGTCATATATATACCTTCATCATCATGTCCAGATTCTGTTATTATAGATCTTTGAGCTGTTTTGAAATCAAGAGTATCTTCAACTGTAACGTCAATACTTGTGTTATGTAAGTTTGCAATCTCTAGATGAACTATACCGTTGTTCAACCTACTTCTATGAGCTAACACTTCTACTTTGACGTGAAGTTTATCAAGCCAAGTAAATTCAGTAGTCACGATTCCATGATTCAAAGATAAATTTTGAGCATAATTGGAGATGTCACCAATTGAGTTGGGAGTTGCAGGATCTAAAGTATAGGTTTTACCATCAACTTCGGTGGACAACTGAAGGGTGGTCCACTGAGGGATGGCAGCAATGACACTTTCATAACCTTTTAATAATAATTCTGGAAAGTTAGACCCAGTGGTATTCGGCTGGGCGTCATAAAATCCAGCAATGAAAGCACCGGTATATCGTTTATTGAACAAAGGCCAACCATTAAGCAAATCATCATCATTAGCAGATGGATCATCGCTTAATTGATCATAAGTAAACCCTTGTCCTAAATTCGGGATTCTACTACCTATGAATCCATTTGATACATACGGTTGTCTTTGAAACTGGTTGTATTCGGGAAAATCAATTGTGCCAACATTGTTTGATTCTATATCGAAAAATGCATCGTTTGAATGTTGAAGCTGGGAGAATATAGCTTTATTTGAACGACTGTTGACTAAAGTGATCAAACGATTTCTCTCAGTTGATAATGTTTCATTGCTGATTGTTCTATTTGAGAATGAAAGCAGTCTTATCGATAAAGGGTAAGCATCTACCAAGTAAATATGGAGGAGGAATAAAACTAATATATTCATAGCAATGATTATTCTCATTACTGTTTTTCGTTTTGAAAGCTTACGAATTATAGTTGAGTGATTCTTAGAATGTGGAAATGCATTATTTGCTGAAATCGGTTCCATATTTATATGATTACGAACTCTTCATTATTTTCAATTAAGTTTAAGTAAGTGATGTACGAGAATTTTCGTACTTTGGATTAGGCTATTAAATGCTCACAAAAGGCAACAACAATAATTTAGTGGGGGTAGTAAACAAAGATAGAACAGGGGTACACAGAATCAAATATGAGGCAGAATTTATGATGAACAAAGTTATGTTAAGTCCATAAACAGACGATTTTTATGATTTACAAGTTTTCACAAAGGTACAATAAGAAAATCTTGATGTCATTTTGTGGAGAAATAATTATGTGCACTGAGCCCTATTTTTTCCTTGAAAGAACAACAATGTTACATTAGGTCGAAAGTACGATTTTTTTTACAGTAAAGTCTTCCAAATACGTTAATTAAACATAATAGTACAGAGATCAATTAGATTAGAGAATTTCAAATCTAAAGGAAATGACGGGTAGGGTGCAAGGAGATTTAGCGCTCCGCTGGTAATATACACTGTGAAGTAAAATAAAAAAAAAAAGAAAAATCCATATGTTTATTGTAATGACATGAAGTGATGCCGTGGAGAACCATTGTAAGGACATTATTAGTTATGAACGCCATATAAACGCCTGCATTTACAACTGGTACAATAAGCGAATCATAATAATCAACATGTTCATAATGATCCGTTATTGTTTTGTTTTGAGTTATCCAATCGTGAAATTCCTTTAAGTAGTTCTCTTGTAGTGATTGGTTGTTTTGGTACAGGCCACGGAGAATTTTGATTGATATCATTTTCATTGGCGAAGCTTTGCGGATCATTCTTCAGAACAAACTTCTTAACTAATGATGAAACTTTGTCATTAATATTATTTGCTCTTATTGTACCGACTAACTCATTAGCCTTTTGGATCTGAAATGAGGTGTTATAGAATTTATCGATTGATGACTCCAATTTATTGGGAATGTTTTCTTTGAGGTCTCGCCAAGTACCTTCTATTTGCTTTATTCTTGATTCATCAATAGTTGTTGAATAGTAGTCAGATTGATTTTCCTCATCATATCCATTCTCTAGTCGCTTTTTTTCACTCTTATTTTCCAAATACTCACTTAAGATCTTATTATCGTCTATTTTACTGATTTTGAATCCATCAATTGATTGAGTTGATTTTTTGTATGCGATTTCCCACTGTACTTTTTCCTTCTTCAATTGTTTCAATTTACCTTCGTATAGAGTTATATTTTCTTCATTGGATTCGTTCAAAGGATTTGGTAAGATTGGCCGTATAGATCTATTATATGTATCTTCATCGTCTAGTCTATTGTACCAACTAGTTGATATTTTACTATTAGTTAAATCATCAAGAATTTCGTCTGTGATGACTTTCGTGATACCTTTGACAGTTTCTGCTTGGTTGTCATTATTCAACAAATCATGCTCTTTTTCTTGGCGTTGTAAGGTTTTCTTAGAGCACCATATTAAAAGCTGTCTCATTCTGATAGGGTCAGGCATTGACGAATTAAGAAATTTATAAAAATCACTTGGTTCGACATTATCATGTGGCTCTCCAATGAATCCGTTACCGATAGACAGAACCCTTTTGCCTCTATTATGGTAGGACGTTCTTCTTTTGGTATTATGATGCAGATCATCTGAAACTGAAGTTGTTAGTGGTCTTTTCCTCGATTTAGGTTGCGCATCAGCTAATTCAATTTTATGATGTGATACTTCTTCTGTGTATTGGTCTGAATCATACTCATCATTAAAATTGGACTTTTGATTGAATTTACTGTTATGTTCGTTTGGAGACCGGATTGGTGACGAGAGTTGTAATTGATTATTTCTGCGCCTGTTTATAGGTCTTCTTGTTGGTGGTGGAGATTGTTGCTTACTATGTTGCTCTTTTTCATCCTCTTTTGTTTGTTCCAACTTAGATCGAGGTTTCCTTCGCAGAGTGGCTTGAGTTTTCGGTTTTGGCTTTGGTTTTGATTTTGAGCTTGATCTTTGATTTTGAGTAGCTTTTGATTGAAGTTGTTTGGTACCATCTTGTACGTTTGTTGCATTATCATCAAAGTCATCAAAATGTATAGAATCATCTTCATTGAATGACAAATTTTCTGTTTCCTGTCTAAGACGTGAAATGGGTGTAGCTATATGCTTTCTCGATAGTTCGTTTTCCTTTTGCTTATCAATTGGGTCTTGACTTCTTTTATATATAAATCCTTCATCTTCCTCGAACAGTATCGAATCGTTTTGATATTTGTCTTTTTGGTTTGATTTGGTGATTGAATGGGTTTTCGATTTGCTAGATTTCTTTTGAGAATCTGAAAGTTTACTACTTTTTGACGAAAGCATACCAACCAAAGAATTTTGCCTGCTCAATAAACTATGACCATTCTTGAATGCCCCAGAAGAATAATTATCGTCGATGTCTTCATAAATATCGAAGTCTCGTTTGTCAATGTGCTTGTTTTTGCCTGGTTTTCTTTTGGAAGTATTGGCTTTAGTTTTAAGATCATTACGATTAGCACCTATTTCCTCATCTTGAGACCTATTCAGACTTGAAGACGCCTGTTTCTTCTTAGGTGGCATGATCTTTTGTATTAAGTGATATCAGCTTCACAATGTCACGTCAATTTACTTCACCAATGTTTTCTTTTCTTTGTATGAAAATAATTTGTGTAATTTATCGATAAGATGTTTAATAATCCTGTATGTTGTTTTTTTTTTTGAAGTTGTTTATTTGTGGTGAATTTGTTTTGATTTTGATAGTTTTTTTTTTCTGTTGTTGATATATGAATTTCGCATTTTGTGTCAAGTATCAAATATCGATATAGATTTATATCAGTTGTTATATCAAATCTGTAAAATCATGGAGTGTTGGCCTAAAGGAATATAATGTTAAGACAGCCCTCCAATACACTCATTGAACCTTCTTCATGTGGTCATTATTTAGCGAAAGCATCTTCAATTGACGATTTACTAGAGATTTATGATATACCAGTCGCGTCTTCATCAAAATCAATAAGTCAAATTACAAAGTTATACAGATCCTACGATTTACGACAAATTTTACAAAATCACTTAGGTAAAAGAGGAACCGAAATAACCATCAGTCAACTAGAATGGGAAATATTGAGTGATAAACAAGGAAAAAGCGATAAGCTAGGTATTGTAATTGACTCATGTAGTATCCTTATAGTGTTAGATATAAGGACAAACAGTCAGCCAATAATTATAGAGCAAACCAGTGAGGTAGGTGTTGAATATTTCCAATGGATTCCATCACCGCTGCACAAAATTCAAGATCAAAACACCAGCACTAATGATGATGGTGAGAATAACGACGATGGTGGAGCGTATTTTAACAGCAAGCAGATAGCTATATTCACTAAAAATAGACTTGAAATTAAATTGTATTCGCTTGATTGTACACATCTTCTTTTCACAATTCCGAAACCAATATCGACTGAGCTATTAATAAGGCCGAATATGAATAATAGGTTCTGGTCAATAATTTGTGAGCCATATTTTTCTAAGAACTCCGATGTTATGACTAAAGTCATTGCTGATGCTAGCCATCCAATAATGTATCATTTTTATAATCATGGATCAACTAGTGAGTTGTTTTACAAATTGAGGCTACCAATCAAATCATCTACTAATCCCGATTTATACTGGTCACAATCAGGAAAATGGTTGATGTATTTCAATTATATTGATACTCTCTTTGGATTTGACTTTCACATTTTCAATTCATTGGGGATATACAGAAAGCCGATATCTCAAGATAATGAGATGGTCAATGGTGATGATATGATAAGTCTTAACTGGCTAACCGATGGAATAGTTGACGATCTATCCTCGGCCTCTTTGATCTCAATTGGTAGTCCACATTACTTCGCAAAATGGATTAGTATTGAAGATAATGAATATGTCATTATAAGTTCTCAAAACGAATACAATAAGCTAGATGTCATATTGATATCAACCGCAAATTTCAAAATTGAAAGTAGATCCTTTTTACCTGATAATCCTATAACCAATATATGGAAACAAAGCACTGATCGAGTCCCAAAGTATCGGAAAACATCATTCAAAGAATTAGAATTGAACAGTGAAGAGAAATTAGTTGACTTGGTGATATCCAAACAGGGTTTGATATTGTTTCGATTTACCAATTTGATAATCGTTTATGAACTAGTAAAAATACAACAAGATGTGAAGTGGAATTCAAAAGCTGTCATACGCACTAATGATAAAATTCTATCTGTTGAATTTAGGATATATAACGATAAATTAATACTATTCATAACCACAGAACATCAACTTCTAGTGTACGATCAAGTCGAAGAGACCGTTCAAACATTACTTACAAATAAACACCGGTTAAAAAACGTTGAAGTGTTTCAAGATGACGACGGGCTCAAATTGCTTATTACTGATGAATCAACGGAGTCAAAACTTAATCACTGGCGAGTCATTCATTTCGAAGGAGATGAAAAGAAAGAGAAAGAAAAGGGAAAGACAAAAGAAAAACTCAATGAAAATCTTTTGGACGACTCTATTCAATCGATAACAAGTAAAGCTAATAACGACGATTCAAATCTTGAAATAATGAAAAAATATCAGTATAATGAAGATGATTCAAAAGTGGTTAATTTGATGAGAGATGTACAGCATACAGAATGGGGTAAACGAGCAAGAATAAGGAGGAATAGATTCAGTGATATGAACTTGGCTATCCCACCACAATCGAGTACTTTTGATGAAATTACAGATACTTTCAATTTGAATAAGAAACCAAAAATTTAGAACGACTCACAATATTTTTTCCCAGCAAAGGTAAGCAATATGTATTGATTATTTATTAGTTTATATATGTACAAGAATTTGAATATGAGATTTCATCAACTTATTACTTAGATTTTTTCTTTGGAGCACCCTTATTTCTCTTCTTTCTACTTTCAACCATACCGATACGATAACTTTCTCTTGGATCTATTAATTTCAATTCGGGAAACCATTTTTGAAAATCTTTGAAGGTTGGAATAGAATCATTTATACCGTAGTAATTAGCAACTTCTGGACCTCTTAAAGGAGCTCTTAAAACTTTTGAACCATTTCTTATTCTTTGTGGATTCCATGAGTGACCGAAGATTTCGGCACTTAGTTTTTTAGCCTGGTTAATACGATCTTGACTAGGCAATTTTTTCAAGATGTTAGACATTATGTATTGTGATAGGCCTATATCGAACAAGTCACTTCTTAGATATACAATCCATGTTTCTGTATAAACCATTTAATGAAGTGAGTAGGAATTTACTGTTTTTCCTGGTAAAGGTACACGACCTATATTAAGCTAAGCTGCAAAGAAAAAATCATCTACAGGTTATGGCATACCAAAATGCGAAAACTAAAAACCCAAAGAATAACCTGCAAAAACAGGGCTGATCTGGTATTATTATCGATGAGTTGATGATAGTTTTAAAAAACAAGGTTTAAAAGGATTGAAACAGTCTACATCTTGCTATTTTCAATAGTTCGCATGTATTGGAGGGCTCTTTTCGTTGCTTCAAATTCAAAATCAAAGAAAAAAGTTGAAGAATAGCACCATAAGCTTGTCTACCCCGACAGGGCGAAAGGAATTGGAGAACAAAACGCTGAATTAGAAGGAGGCTTACCTGTGAGAGCCAATTTCAAGCAATGCCGTCGTCATCTTTCTTAATGGTCGTCATTTGTAGCATGTAAAGAAGCCAAGCGCAGAAACCCGTACCTGTTTTGCCTGAGTAACAACAACGTCTACTGTTTTGATGATGACCATTTCTGTAAAATCGACTTTTTGTTAATTATAGAACAAACCTCGACTTGTAAATCGAGTAATTGCACTACGTGTAGAACATGCCCGTATGTATGGGTATGAATGTATGTGCGTATATATACATATATATATATATACACGTATATTTATATAAATAGCTCTTCTCTTGTAAAACTATCTGTACTGTTATTGCTGTGTATTGCCAAAAATTTCACATCGTATATTGGTCCCGCTTCTTATCGAGCGACCAACACTAACAAAGTTTGATTGTTCCGACTATTTAAAAGGTAGTGTCTTTTTTTCCCTTTACAATTATTATTATTTTAATAGCGTATGTCTTTTGGCGTCTATATTTTAAATCACTTATAACAAAATCACATAATATAATAATAGCTTATGAAACTATTTCCCTACAACATAACATTATTATAGCACTATTTTGACAACGCCAAATATATACATATATCAAATCATTATAGTTCTAGTCTATTGATCTATAAATTTCGCTATATCCTACATTGGTTTAGGTCCCTGATACCAAATTATGGATCCGAATCTTTCTTCCCATAAAGTATCACCTGGGATTCTAGTGCATGCTCCAACAGAAACATCGCTCGATGATATAACCAACGATCAACCGATTAATAATGATAATAACGATAGTCACGATAATAATGAAAGTTCCAATACTAATAATAATAAAAATTTAAATACTGATACCAGTAATCATAATGACAATCATAATAATGCAAATAATCGTGACTCCTTGGGTATAAATTTAAATGGAGGGTATTTCAACTATTATGATGACCATGTTAGCCTGGATGTGGAACCTGTTGCCTCTAATCAAGATAGATGGAGAAGAAGGAGTTTCAGAACAAATTCATCGTCTGGAAAATCTTATACAAGCGCTAATACCCATAGGTCACCGACTCTTCGTCATGAAACTCCATCCCCAGATCCTTCGAAAAGATTCTCTCTTGGTTCTTCTCCCGTTTCTCCAAATGCAAACTCCAGATCATTATTTAATGAAGCTGCAGAAGATGCAGATTTTGAAGCAATAAAAGAAGGTTTGAGCTTCGCGTTAGGAAATTCTGATGTCGATCCCAATTGGTTCCCTGTATCATCAAATAAAGTCAAATCTCCCAGTCCTGAAAAACTACAGCCATCATCATCAAGTGAATTCTTGATTCAAGATGTAAACTCAAACAATGACCTGGAATATATCGATAATATACCTCTAGATAATTTGAAAACTCCTGTAGAGGGTCGTCCAAATTTGTTGTCGAAGAATTATAGTTACAACTCCAGATTATCGCCTCATAACCACGAAAACAATAACAACCAAAGGCGTGAATCCGTACGAACTCCAAGTTCTGGTACTTATAACTATGCTGCACAATCGTCAACTTCGGAAATGGGAAGAAATCCGAGTTTTTTGGAAGCTGGTCTTCTATCACCGGGCTTTCACAATAACAATCCAAGTCCCACAACGAATACAACGAAGCCTGAAGAGTCATCACAACTAAAGATTGCGAATGTTTTAACTAGATTATCAGATCGTATTGCTGGTACTGGTACGCCTGCAACAGAAACTCCCCCTGAAAATCAAATATCCAGAAGTAAAAGCGAGTCAAGCAATAAAAGTAACGACGACCTCCTGATAAGCAATTCAGGTCATTCCCCACATATAGATAATGGGTATTTCAATAACTACTCACCACAGAGTCATAAAGAACCAGGATATCCAACAACTAGTTCTGTCAATGATTATAATAATAACAATAATAGTTTTACATCTTATGAAGAGCATTCTGCCATATCTGATGGCTTGGGTCTTTATTTAACTGGAAACGAAAGTGGTAGATCAATACAGACCAACGCATTACAAGATCAAACCTATTCACATACTGCAGCAACTGCTTCTACGCAACCTCCAATAATTCATCACCTAAAACCCAAAAACAATACAACATCTATAAATGGGTCACCGAAGATCAAACCATATAAATATGCTAACGACAATTTGTACCTTTTTGGTAACTCATTAAAGATTTTCAGTCCCCAATCAAAAATTCGTCAACTTTGTCATCAAGCACTTTCACATCATTTCACAAATATTTTTCTTTTGATGTTGCTTATGTTGCAAGTACTTCTTTTATCATATAGGCAATGGAATCCACGTAAACTACATGGGTATGCTTTTCATGGCTATAATTGGGCAGATTACATATTAATAGCTATAAATGTACTTTACACTATAGAAATTTTTGGAAAGATTATTGCGTACGGATTTATTGATGATCATATCATGTTTGAAGAATTAGGATTAAAATATCCAGAAAATGATATGAAAAAAAATTATTTTCAACAGAATAGAATAGTTAGAATTTTAAAAAATATTGGTTTGGGTAAAATTTTTTTTAGGTCTTCTAGCAATCCTACAAATAGTGGGTACAGTCTTGGAAAAAAGGAAGACATTTACAATTCTAGCGATGATTTGGAAATCAAAGAAATCAGTTTAGACGATAATGCACAAGACTTTACGACGAAGCCTGACAAAAATCCATTTTCTGATAGCCATTTAACTCAACCAACATTCGACATACGTCAAAAGTACAGTGCATCCAATATAAATAGCTCAAAGGGTGGGGAATCTGTCCCTATTCCTGAAATAAGATATGACGAATCATACGATTCTGGCTTAACGAACCAACAAATCGTTAACTCTCAAAAATTTGATGTCACTAATACTTTACTACTTCCAGCTTATAACAAACAAATAGATCAACTTCAATTGAGAAGAGCTTATGTTAGAAACAGTTGGCACAGAATTGATCTTCTTTCTATGGTCACGTTTTGGATTTCCTTGCTATTATCTATTGATAGTTATGATTCCAAACATCATATTTTCTTATTCAGAGCATTAAGCTGCTTCAGAATTTTACGTTTGTGTAATTTGACTACTGGTACTACTACCATCTTGACTGCTTGTAAGGTTGCAGTACCTCAATTGATTGACGTGGCAATTTTCATTTCTTGTTTTTGGCTATTCTTTGGAATACTTGGGGTTCAATCTTTCAAATCTTCTTTATCAAGACAATGTGTTTGGACCAATCCAGACGATCCAGATGATACTTTTACTAATTCCGACCAATATTGTGGTTCTTATATTGGTCTTGACGGTGCAGCAAAACCCTATATCCAAAGAGATGGGATAGCTTCAAGAAGTATTAAAGGATTCAGATGTCCTAAATATTCAAAGTGTATTAGTGGTGAAAACCCTTATAATGGTACTATCAATTTTGATAATATTTTACAATCACTACAAATGGTCTTCGTAGTCATGAGTGCAAATACTTTCACTGATATTATGTACTATACTATGGATTCTGATAATATGGGAGCTTGTCTATTCTTCATATTCTGTATTTTCATAATGACAGTTTGGCTTATCAATGTTTTCATTGCCGTGATTGTTGCATCGTTCAATATAACAAGAATGGAAGCTGACGAGGAAAAGAAAAAGAAGAGAGCAAGCGGAAGTCTTTTGAGACTTTTTGGATTCGCAAATACCGATGCTTCTATTAATAATGAAAGGATAAATTTTATGAAAAGACAAAAGACTTCTTTGAAAATATACTACAAGTTTGAATTCGTATTTATCTTAATCATAATTTTTGACTTATTCGTACAATGTTTTAGAAAACATAATATGTCAGACGCAAGAAGACATACACTTTACCGCTTTGAGGCAGCTTTTACTTGTGTATTTGCATTTGAAATCATTTTGAGGTTCTGTTTGCATTTTCCAAATTGGAGGGTATTTTTCAATTCTAGAAGAAATTGTTTTGACACATTTCTAGCTCTTATAACTGCAATAATTATCATCAAACCAATCAAGGAAAAAATGGGTCACGCATACTATTGGTTAACGGTTTTCCAAATAATGAGATTTTATCGTGTTGTTTTAGCTACTAATATTACAAGAAAGCTTTGGTTAAAGATCATGGGTAATTTCAAGGCTATTTTTGATTTAGCCTTGTTTTACTTTATTTTGCTTTACCTTGTGAGTATCATAATGTCTCGATATTTTGAGGGGGTCATTCCAGAATCTGCGTTTGATGATGTGGATTTCCCAATGCATACATTACCTAATTCGTTCATTGCCCTTTATGTTATTACATCAACCGAAAATTGGTCAGAGATTTTATATGATTTGCAACAATATACACACACTACATCATCTCGTGCGTTTGGTTCCATTTTTTTAATTGGTTGGTTTATTTTATCTAATATGGTTATTTTGAATATTTTCATTGCTGTCATAGCAGAAACATTAGAAGTTTCAGAGGAAGGTAAAAGAAAACAACAATTATTACAATTCATTGATGATATGACTGAGAAACTACAAAATCTTGATGCTGAGTCTGGTTTACTATCTAAATTCAAAAAGAAAGTTTTCAGAAGAAAAGGTGTGAAACACGACTTGGAGAAAGCAGTTGTCAATCTTTTACTTAGTGGTACCGCTGTCAAAGATTTCCTAGACAAGGATGTCGACGAAGAAGAAATTGACAAGAACGAAAAAGTGAAAAACCTACCTAGTTCAAGCTGGAAGCGTTGGCTACATGTCAATTTTTGGCGAACTAATAACTTTCTCAAAAATCCGTTCTACCTGACAAAATCAGTTAAGCATGAAATTGCAAATTTCGATCCTGCTCATTTCGCTAAGAATATCATCAGTGAAAGAAATTTGTTGATTTCCAAGCAAAACAATTTCTTGAAAAAAAATCCAAAATTCAACTACGTATTTTATGTTTTGAAACCACGTCACAGATTGAGAAGATTCTGTCAAAGACTTGTAAAATCGAGTTATGGCGAAAGAATTGATGGTGTTGAGCCCAATAAGGTCGTTTCGGAAATTGTTGTTATTGTTATGTTTTTGGCTACAATTGGGCTAGTCGTGACAGCATGTTATTTAACTCCGTTATACAGAAAAGAAATGAACAACTTATATGGTACATTAAACTGGACGTTTTATCTCGAAGTTGGTTTCAATGTTTTATTCACCGTCGAATTTTTTATCAAAATTATTGCTGATGGCTTGCTTTTTACTCCGAATGCTTATATGAGATCATCTTGGAATTTAATTGATTCGTGCGTTTTAATATCGTTATGGATTGAGTTGATTGCATTTTTACGAAATGATGGTAACTTATCAAGAATTGTTCGTGGTTTAAAAGCATTGAGAGCCCTTAGATTGTTAACCATCAGTCAGACTGCAAAGAATAACTTTCACAATACAATCATTACAGGCTTTTGGAAAATCATCAATGCAGCTATTATTTCACTTTGCTTACTATTTCCATTTGCAATTTGGGGTCTCAATATTTTCAATGGTAGATTGGGTTATTGTTTAGATGGTGATTCCCATCAAGTTGATTGCTTCAACGAATATCAAAATGAAGTTTTCAACTGGGATGTTATGAGTCCAAACGTTTACACTGATCCTCAGTTACAGTTCAATCGGTTTGCTACTTCGTTTGTCACCCTATTTGAAATAATTTCATTAGAAGGTTGGGCAGACCTATTGTTAGATGTCATGAAAAGTACCGGGGTTGGTACACCACCACAAAATTATGCAACACCATTCAATGGGTTCTTCGTCATTCTTTTTAATTTCATTAGTATTGTCTTCATTTTGACTTTATTCATTTCTGTTATTATAAGTAATTATTCTAAAACTACAGGAAGAGCTTATATGACAACAGATCAAATTTCCTGGTATCAAGTCAAAAAGTTTTTGATTCAAGTGAAGCCATCCAAAAGAAAGGATTTCAATCAGTTATCAAAATTTCAAAGGTTCTGTTATAGAATGACTGTTGAAAAAAATAAGTATTGGAATGTGATTCTTAATTCGATTTTATTAGCACATATCTTGGTTTTGTTGTTGGAATGCTTTCCTTCATACCCTGGTTTGGATACAACCCGTTCTGTTGTTTTCATGTTATCTGCAACGATTTTTTTAGCAAACGCAATTATGTTATTGATAGGTCAGGGATTCAAAACGTTTATTGGATTTAAATGGAATATTTTCAACTTTTTTATCTCTATTGGTGCTTTTCTCACTACAATTATTTCCTTTTTCATTGACTCCGATAGTGTTTTCATCAATATAAATAAGTTATTCTTAGTTGGTATTCTAGCTTTCGTAATTCCTAGAAGTAATAGGTTGAGTCAGTTACTAAGGTTTGCATCAGCATCTTTGCCAACATTGCTTTCTTTGTCATTTACATGGATTGTAATTTTCTTAGTATTTGCTATTGCTATGAATCAAATTTTTGGTTTAACCAAAGTGGGAGAAAATGGTACAGGAAATATTAACGTGAGATCGGTTCCAAAAGCATTAATCTTACTTTTCAGATGTTCTTTTGGTGAAGGTTGGAATTATATCATGGAAGATTTTACAGTTGAAGCTCCGTTTTGCTCATCTGCTGGTAGTCTTGATGATAGTGATTGTGGTAATAAACAATATGCTTACATATTATTCATTGCTTGGAACATAATGTCAATGTATATTTTCTTGAATATGTTTATTTCATTGATTTTAGATAGTTTCAGTTATATCAACAATACTTCCACTTACAGTAAGTTCATTAAAAGAGATGAAGTCAGAAAATTCAAGAGAACATGGCAAAAGTTTGATCCAGAAGGTACGGGATATATAAAACCAATCCAACTACCAAAATTATTACATTCGTTAGAAGGAGCGTTCAGTTATCACTTTTACTTCGGTCAATTGGAGATCAAAAACTTGACTGAAAAATGGTTCAAGAGAAATAATCCAAATGATCCGTATGATATTACTGTTAATTATGATGCCATCGATGAAACCTTGAATTCAATGGATATCCCAAAAATTCGAGAAAGACGTAAGTCGTATGAAAAGTTTATGGAAGAAGCTATAATGACAATGGAAATCAATAATGATCCAGGAATTTCATTTACTAGAATATTATTACAAATACCGTTATACACAGCCTTCGAAGCTGGTCAGTGTCTAAATCTTATTGATTTCTTAGAAAGAAGATTATTAGTTCAAAAAGTAAATAAGAAACTAAACACTAAAAGGGTTTACGAAACAATTGCTGCCTATGCATGTCGTTGGAAGTATAAAAAGAATTTGAATCACGGTATCAAAGACGACGACATTGACTTTGGTAAGGAACTTAGACGTAACAGTTACTTAGCAAATGAAAATTTAGGAGTTAATGCACCATCAATTTTCGTTACTGATCCTGATGATAAACGCCGAAGATCATTCAACGAAGATAATAAATCTATTGATGTTGATGCGGATGATGAGGATGATGAAAATTATCCACTTTCGAGATCTGCTGGATTTACAGATGCGACTGGTGAAGAAGATGAAGATGAAACTGGAACAACCAGTGGTATATACGTTCCTAAATCACCATTACACATTTATAAGGCAAGAAATAGAGGATCAAACAATTCAACTCCTATCAACAATAATAATCAACAATCAACATCAGCCAATAAACAAACCCCACCCAAATTATATATTCAAATACCATCTGGATCAAACAAACCGTCATCACCAATGTCAACAACATCAAGTATGAGTTCAAAGGATGATCTCATAATTCAACAACAAGTATCGCCATTTTTGGACTCCAACCAAATTCCAAGTTCATCACAAAATGATAATATATCATTGATTGATGTTACTACAATTGGAGAAACATTAGAAAACAGTTCATGGAGTGAAGCGTTAAGAGAAGTACAATCAGAACAAAGATTAGCTGACAATACAAAAGATCCTAATAAGAAAGTATATCGACATTAGTTAATATTAGAGTTTATTTATAGAAAATATGTAATTTTCACAAAAAATTATATAGTTAAATATTAAAAAGTTATTTATAAAAAGAGAAAATTATGTATGAATATTTTAGATGGGTACTTAAGAAATATGCAACAACCCAAAGGTACTGAAAAAGGAACTAATATACAAAAAATAAAAAGTAATGGATGAATGAAAAAGGAAATATGGGACAAGAAAGCACGCAATGAATACTTTAAGTATACGATTGTTGATTGTTATTAAGAATAAAGAAATTATTCAGCAATCATATCATTTAAACCTAAATCTTCATTTTGTTCATAAGTTCTTTCAAAATCTTCGATGGTCATATTTGGATCATTATCAGGAGCATAAACATTTTGAATATAAGAAGCAGCTAATGGATCTTCAGCGATAATAGTGAATCCGATTCTACCATTAATTCCATCTTGTAATTTTGCGAAAAAAGATGTCCATCTTTTCTTTGTTTCATCATCCATTGAATCAGATGTTTCACTAAAGACTCTACCATGTAATTCATCATAAACTTGATTTAATAAACCTTCAATTGTAGTAAATCTACCACCAAGAGTACCAGGTGTTAAATCTAAGTTCAATTCAGGTACGATTAAACCACATGTTTCTGATTTTAAGATATCTCTTGCTAAATCTTCAGGATCAGTAACTTTTAAAGAAACTTTTCTACCAAGTTTTGGAATTTCACCCCCAGTTTTAACTTCATTTGATTTATAACCACATTGATCACAAACAGTTGACATGATGATGACATCTTTAAAATGAGGAATATTAACAACTTTCATGTGTGTTTCACTAGGTTTATAACAAGATGAACAAGTAGCTTGAAAAGTTTGAACTTCATTTGATAAATTTTCAATATCATTATTATCATTAAAACCGGATGAAATTGGATTAGTTGAATCATCATTTTTTAATGTAGAAGTAATATTATTTTGAGTTGCAATTTTTTTACCGGCAGCTTCTTTTTCACGTTGTTGAGCAACGTCATCGGCAGATATTAAACCAAGGAAAACATTTTGTTCAGCGGTTCTATTATATTCATACATGGACCATTTGTGAGAAGCTTGATCAGGTAAGTATTCAATCCATGAATTACCTGCTGGATCATCGATTGAAACTGTGAGTGGTAAAGTATTTGGTTCAGCGTTAAGATAAGATTTAATTTTATTAATAACATCATTAATTTTTTCAAAAATTTCTGGTTGTACTGATTTTCTTTGAGGTTGATCAGATTCTAAATCCTCAATCATTTCACTTAATAAACCTTCAACATTTGATAGTTGACCTCTTTTAGGAGGAATTTCAATATCTAATTCATTGAATTTACAAGTGGCAGTTTCTGATTTGACAACTTGTCTATTAAAATCAACTTGTTCTTCAATTTTAAAAACATAACGAGAACCTTTCTCAGCAATTTGAGCAGCAGGTTGAATTTCAGAATTTTTAAAACCACAATGAGGACATTCAAAAGACATTATTATAATTTCTCTAAAAAATGGAATTCTAGTTAATAATAAACGAGTGGTACCATTCTTTTCACAATTCATACATAAAGATTCAATTTCTTGAACTGGATGACCTTCAGAATCAGCAGCACCAGTAAGATGAACATCATTATTTGTAGAAGGAGCGTTAACTGATTCTACTTGCTCACCAACATTTGTGAATTGATTTTCGGACTCAGACATATTATTAAGATTATCTATACGAGGTCTTTTATCTTCTTGATAAGATTGTTGGTTTTCAGATCTTTTCATTTACCAAAATTTTAAAAAAAAAAAAAAAAAAAACTGGTTGAATGGGAGGGAAAACGTATCGGTGTATATACTAAAATTATCGTACAAGATGGCTACATTTTGGAACATTCTAAGATTGAAAAAAAAAAAAAAAATTTTGTTAGTCTTGATGCGTAATCAAAAAAGAAACACCTGAGAAAATACGCATCAGGTGACCAAACTCACGTTGGTAAAACATCCGTACAGCTTGTAGCTGGATAAGAAGTCAACTTACCCTTACATTGATGATGGGTCTTTTCATGAACACCTACGAGTGTTAACACTGAATTCTTACTATACATTTTAGTCTGGAGACCATTTCAATTCACCTTCATGGCCAAACACGTTTGTCGAATCATCCGTCTTGTGGAACGTTTTATACTCTAATGAACTTGTAGAATTGATACTAGGATTGAGTCATCACTGGTCTCATACTTCGAATTCAGATCCAAGTCTCAGTTTGCATTTGATGGTCCATTTCCAAATGCAAGTATGTAGGTATTTCTATGTTCCCTCGAGCATCGCCCTTACTTACTATCTGTTTCATTAAAGTTTGACTCTCTATTTTCTATTATTCATACCCAAATTCACTGATGTTGTGTGCGTTACAACATCTCCACTCATATACTGTAGAAGTCTGACATACGCCATAAGTCATCCTTCCACGAAGTTCAGCTGTCTCTGTCAATGCTTGGCTTATAGGATATATATCACTGTGCACCCAACCTGCAGCTATCACGTGACTCATGCTTATACTGTCCGACCCGAAGTGTGTATGGTGTACGGGTGGAATGTGTGGCACTACAAGACCGAAAAGTATCGAAAAAAACAAGATGATGCCACAGCTATGGTCATTATGTGATGGATAACACAAGTATTGGCGAAGCGATATCATCTACCCAACACCAACAACTGCATCACAGACAGATCAAAGTAGTACTGCTCAGAACCCCACTAGCAAGTCAACTCTCGAGACAACAACCCTATCGTGCGCTTTCGAACAGCTCATATTAAGATTCAGTTAAACATCACACTAGTGTGGTTATCTGTTTTTGTCGCTTAATAAATAGATAAGAACCACATATCACATACCACATACCACCACATTTTACCACATCCACAACAAGTCCCCTTTTGGTAGACCTTCCTCAACTCATCGTCTGTTATCGCATCATATTATTGCTTCTTTACATATAGATTTTACCAGTTCAACCGTCTTTTCAAATTCATTGTTATATATTCCTATTTCAAATTAAAAAAAAAAAATAATAATAATCTTTTATCGTCATTGAATTTTCATATATATATAAGCGTCTACATATATCCTTTGCAAACATTATTACTCATACTCTTTTAAAGTAAGTGTCTATCATACAACTTCCTACCTCATCCACTTCTTTTTCTAGAATCACAAAGAACTCAATCAGAAAAAGAATACATTACTAATCACAGGATATAAACACATAATATAATCATGAATCTTCAGAGAATATGTCAACCTAATGATAATGAAGGCTCGAGCTCTTCGTCATCCGCCACCAATAATCTTGATTACATCTTATGCAATAGTTTGTCATCATCCAAAACCACTTCTTTCAATAATAACTCACAAACAACAAAATCTGATTTAATAGCTAATAATAAGGGTTTAACGTCGTCTTCATTAAAGACGCCACTACCACCAACAAATGATTCATCTCGTACTTCTCATGATGAATCTTTGACACCACAGCCATTTGTTGATAGTAATGATACTGACAACAAAATTGATATAAATAATCAATCTGATATAAATAAAACATCTAACGTAATTCCCAATAATGAAATATTCAATAAAGTTAATAATAACAAACAACGAAATTCTCCTACACAACC
The DNA here is from genome assembly GCA_030557975.1 of Soucietia sequanensis. NCBI lineage: Eukaryota > Fungi > Ascomycota > Pichiomycetes > Serinales > Metschnikowiaceae > Soucietia > Soucietia sequanensis. The sequence goes on from JANIJN010000030.1 coordinate 32,892, forward strand.
AACGAATGGTGCAAACAATATGTCTGTTGTTACTCCATTTTTGGTTAAGCATATTAGTGATCAAACCATGATTCCTAAAGATAATTTTCATAGATATTGTTATAGACATAATCCAGATGTTAGTTGTAATAAACATACTGATGAAGTTAAAATGAAACAAATTCAGAAACAATTGGAAAAATTACCATCAAGAGATCAAGAAGCTATAAGTCACGTTTGGTCAATTTTTAGTGCTGCTCCGGATCCTCATAGATCATTAATTTTACAAGGATTATTAAGTCAATGTTGTTTCCCCCAATTATCATTTATATCACAAGAAATTCTGTCACTTATAAGAATTGATTTTGTTTCAACTTTACCAATTGAAATTTCATTAAAAATTCTATGTTATCTTGATTGTGCATCATTATGTAATGCAGCTCAAGTTTCAAGAAAATGGAAATCATTAGCTGATGATGATAGAGTTTGGCATCATATGTGTGAACAACATATTGATAGAAAATGTCCAAATTGTGGTTGGGGTTTACCATTAATGCATATGAAAAGAGCAAGAGAAATCTCTATTCGTAATGATGATGAACACTCAAATAATGATATACCGAATAATCCTAATGCAATTTCAAATTCAAATTTAAATCCAAATAACAATACATCTGATAACAATAATCCTACTAATGCTAATGAAACCAACGATACCAATGCCAATGCCAATAATAATGCCAACAATAATAATAATACTAATGCCAATAATAATAATGATACACTCAACACTACTGCATCCAGATCTAATAACACTTCAACCACATCAAACAAGAGAAAGATTGAAGAGGTTGGACATGAATCAGACACCAAAAAGTCGAAATCAGATCAAGAATCACAACAAAAACTAGTTTTAAGAAAAAGACCATGGAAATCAGTCTATAGTGAAAGATTTAAATTAGAAAAAAATTGGCGTAAAGGAATTTATAAAATTACTAATTTTAATGGTCATACTGATGGTATAACATGTTTACAATTTAATAGAAAATATATTATGAGTGGATCATATGATTCAACTATAAAAATTTGGAAAGTTGATACTGGTGAATGTTTAAGAACATTAACTGGTCATGAAAAGGGTGTTAAATCACTTGTTTTCGATAGTCAAAAATTAATTACAGGGGGATTAGATTCAACTATTAAAGTTTGGAATTATCATACTGGACAATGTATCTCAACATATAGAGGACATGATGATTCAGTTTCAAGTGTTGATTTTTCAAATAAAACCATTGTTTCAGGTTCAATTGATTGTACGGTTAAAGTATGGCATGTTGATTCAAGGACATGTTATACATTAAGAGGACATACTGATGGAGTTAATTCAGTTAAAATACATCTATTATCAAACACAGTTTTCAGTGCATCAGATGATACAACAATTAGAATGTGGGATTTAAATACAAATCAATGTTTAAGAATATTTGGTGGAATAAATAATAATGGACATATTGGACAAGTTCAATGTGTTATACCATTAATTTATAAAGATAAATTAATTGAGGATGAACATGAAAGTGATTCAGAATCTCAGTTACATCATCATCCACAACAACCATCACAAACTTTACAACAAGGTTTACAAGATGGTGATAATGTTAATAATTCAACCACTAATAATGGTAGTGCTACGAATACTACTAATAATAATAACGAAAATAATAATAATGTTAGTTCTAATATCAATAATACTGATTTACCAAATAATTCAAACTTCCCAACCCATTTATTAACATCATCATTAGATAATACCATTAAATTATGGGATGTTAAAACAGGTAAATGTATTAGAACGCAATTTGGTCATATTGAAGGAGTTTGGTCAATTAGTGCTGATACATTTAGAATAATTAGTGGTGCACATGATGGATTAGTTAAAGTCTGGGATTTACAAAATGGTAAATGTTTACATACAATTGGTAATAATTCAGGAGTTTGTTGTGTTGGATTAAGTGATTCAAGTTTTGTTACTGGATCAGAATGTGGTAAAATTAAAATGTATTCATTTGAGTAAGAGAATACAAAGTCATATATTATCGGCATAAAGCTGATTGTTATTCAATCATTCGTCAAAGTATAATCGCCTATGCTGGTTATATCTCAATCATTTTTTCTTGTCTTCTTCTTCTTCTTATTAATATGGTGTATAATCTTTTTTCTACGGTTTCTTTTATATTCTTAAATGTACTAATACTAATAATAACAACACAATCAATACATACATGTAATCAGAATAAAATATCAATGATGACTGGTTATTGACGAGATCATTGTATTTAAGTAAATTGGGCAATATGACTGAATTATCGTTAGATAGCAAAGATCAAATTGTTGGATTTTGCTTAAACTAGGAGAAATCCCGTTTACACAGGTGCGAGTCTTTATCTTTGCTCACAATTACAAGAGCGACAACAATAGCACTAAAATTATACATTTTTTTTTTTTTCTCTTTTTTTTTTTTTCAATTTTTCTTTGGTTTTTTTGAGTTTTGTGTGAATTTTTCTTTGTTTTTTTGCAAACTCATCAATCGTAAAACTGCTTTACTGGGTTTTAAATCTCAGACAAGTTTCACTTTGTATTGCTGTTAAAAGTTTACAATCTGTCACTAGCAAGATTTGGGCTAAATATGGTTATGGATTTGATGGGATGTTCTTTTTGCATGATACGGATACTAGCAAGTGGTATTACATTTGATACTTAGTGTCTTGGAAATTATCAAGTGAAGTGTCCCCACCGTCTCAGATTATGCAAATTAAATATTATATTTTATCTTTTTATTTTTTATTTTTATTTTTTATTTTTTTGTCAATTTTTAATTTATTTTTTAATTTTTAGTTTATTTATTTTTCGCAGCCTTAATAAAGTTTTATTGGTGAGATCGTGCATACTAAAACATACGATCCAATAGTGATGATATAAGTTTATTATGCGTACTTCGGATGTATATGGTTGATTTATAAAAGATTCTACATTAATAATCATATGTTTAGACAGTGAATAATTGGGACTAATGCATATTTGAATTTAAAAGTATAGAGAGAAAGTACCAATGTTATTATACCAGATAATAAAGAGACATGTACAAAAAATAAGAACAAAAAACCAAGGAGCAAAATTAAAATCAAAAAAGAAAAACCAAAAACGACAAATGAAAAAATGTAAAAAACAAGCCATGGTAGAAGTGAAAGTATATAATTAAAGAATGAGATAACAATTATTATTATTGAAATGAACGAGAGATGAGTAAATTTTAATTTTGCTAATTGATTATTGATTATTATTAGTTTTAATATTATTGATATCTTAGAACGAATGACACGGTATGTTTATGAATTATTATTGATCTCTTAAAATGGATGACACGGTATGAATGTTTTGATCTTTATTTTCATTAAATTTAAAATTATTCATATTATTATAATCAAAGTATTCACCTCTTGTAGATTCTTCAGCAGGTGAATGAAGCATGGTTGAATCATGTGAACGATGTTGATTATGATTATTTGGAGTTGAAAAAAAACAATAAGAATCTAATAATTCTTTATATGATTTACTATCAAGATGATTTGATTTAAAAGTTGATTTTGATTTTGAGTTTGAGTTTGATGATGAATCAACTGGTTTTATATATGAATTTGAATTTGATGTATTTAAATTCAAGTTTAAATTTGATTTTGATTTTAATACTGAATCATTGGAAAATTTATTACCTGGAATTTGATCTTCAATTAATTCTTCAAAATTTTTATGATTATAATTATAATTTTCATTATTTTGTTTTAATGGACTTAAAGTTTTATTATTTGATCCAATTGATGATGTTTCATTAATATCATCTTCTTTATGATTATTACTATTATTATAACTTGATAATAATGGTGATGATAAATAATAACCATTTTTAATAAAATCATTAAAATCTGATGATGTATTATCATGATTATATAATTGTCCATTGTTTTCATTATCATTATTTGTTTTAGCTAATGTAACATCACTATCACTTAATCTTCTTTTCAAATAACTTGAAGAATATTTTGGTTTATTATTATGATCTTGAATTTTGGTTGATGTATATGATGGACGTTTTGGTGGATTACTTGGTAATCCATTTTTATTATTAACATTATTAAAAATATTATCCATTTTGTTATTTAATGAATCTTTTGAACTAATTGATTTGATTAATTTTAATGAATAATTTTTAAAATTATTATTATCCCAATGTTCTTCATTGGGTGTATTATATCTAATACATAATTCATAATTGTTTTCTGATTTTCTTTCACTGTATCCATTAGTAACAGTTTTATTACTTCTAAAACTATTGAATAAACTATCAAGTGGAATTTTAAATATAAAACGATCATAATTATATTTTTTTAACATATGTGGAATATCAGGAACATAAATGGTGGGTATTTCGGTAATGGTTGACCATCTATCAAGTGTATATCTAACCATCACTGATTTTTCAAATGATATATTTTTAACTGCAATCTGTCCCAACAAAAATTTTTTATCAATGGTAATAAATATATTTTCTAAAAAAATTGGTAAATTTAATTTTAATATTTTATATTCATATGATGTTGTGGGTAAATTTAATAATTGTAATTCCCAATTAATGAGTCTTCCATGATTTGGATTTGGATATTTTGTAACTTTACCATGTGTATTTAATTCATCATCAATATATTTACTATATGGATCTTCATTGCCAATTTTAAATCTAGAATTTGATATATATGATTCATCATCATTGTCATCATCATCGTCATCATAATCATCATCATCGTCATAGTAATAATCATCATCATCGTCATCATCGTCACTATTAATATTTAAATGTGATATACTTTCATCTTCATTGGGACTCAAATTTGGTGAATTAGATGCAGAAATAACACTTGGTTTATCCTTTTTTTTAAAATATTTTATTGCATTTTTACTTTCACCAAAATGAACTTGTTTATCAATTGAAGGTGTTGTAGGTAAAGATTTTGATCTTTTTTTATCAAAATAAGATGATTTTTCTTTTAATGATGGTTTTAAAATTTCTCCTGATTTTTTTCTTACTAACTTATAATGTTCAGAATCAGGACTTATTGGACTAATTGATGATCGAGAATTCTCAAGTGTAGATGTATCATTGGAAGTAATTGTGATAGGTGAGGTCGTACTGGGAGTATTTGCAACACTATTATTTCCATCATCCAGATTAAGTTGTGAATTAAGTAAGCTATTGGCTTTAGTCGGATCATTTGCCTTAGATAAAAATTCTTTTGATCTTGATGGTTTATGCATAAATTTCATTGATAATGGGATATGATTATTATCCAAGTCTTCATCGGTAGAATTTTTTCTATAAGTATATGAATTTCTTCTAATTGGACTTGGAGTAGCTAATGCATCTGAATTGGTTTGCTTGTTATATTCCGAAAAATTATCGGTTGTATCACTAATAGAAGGTGATAAATCAGTATTGGTGAAAACGGGATTGTCACCACCATCATGATCACCATTCTTCTTATCAAATGCATCATCTATACAACCAAAACGATGATTAAATTTGGGTAAATGAGAAATTAGTGATTGATCACAATTTCCTTGATTAGCAGCAGCTTTAGCATTTTGCGAATCAAGCTCGGAAGTATTGGGTTTGTGGAATTTGGGTTTGTCCTTATCAAAATGACTGTTTGAAGTCAGTAGACTGTCAGTCATACCTTACGATCAAGGAGTATAATGAGATGTGAATGCAAATAAGAAGCACCAGTGCTATTTCTCTAAAATATATATGTGAAAGGTGAAATGTGAAATATAAAAAATGGGTGTGTTATATATTGAAATCCGTTAATGAAGGGTGTGTGTGTGTTTTTTTCTGTTTCTATAAAGGGGCTAATTTATTTGGTGCAGATAGAAAAAATATAAATTGCTGAGAAAAACCAGAAAATAAAAAATATTGGTATTTCCAACAAAATATATATAGATATATATACAGATGATTGATGCCAGACCATACGAACGAGACAGTGGAACAGAGTAGAATAAACTAGAATGTACCAGAAGCACGTAATATTATATCAGACATAAACATAGAGTGGCAGTAGTTGCTACTTCTGGGGTATCTAATGGTGTAAAATATACTGGGGTTGACACGGATAGAGCCATTGCGAACATTATTTTTCTTTTTTTCTTTACAAAACATTCTATTTCCAGTGAGTATCGGGTGATTTAAAACTCAGTTGATCACTTTTCGTGTTTTGCAAACTTAAAAACTTTAATCTTGTTCAGTACTGTAGAGTATATACACCGTTATAACTACTCCCGAATGAATAGCAAACCGCTCCACCGGAAACAACAGTCAATTGACCTTCCGATTTATCAGCTGTGCCAAAGCCTATGAACACTGGTGGATGCGACTGCCATATCGATTGGCTTATTTCCACCAGTTTGAACTGTTGTGTTTGGAAATTGAACGTTATGATGGATGTGAATCGATCATGTATTTCTGTTAACGAAACACCTCCTATGATAATTAACTTATCATCGAGTAATTTACCATGGCATCCAATTCTGGCAAAAAATTGGTGTTCCATAATTACGTCCACCGTTACTTTGGCTTGTTCAATGTCAACGGAAAATTTGTATAGTTTATTATTGACTTCTGGCGAATCGTGCTCTATGACACCGCCACATATGTAACCAATACCGGTGGATTCGTTATACGTCATTGTACAACTTGATAAGTTGGGTATCATGGTGGAAGCAGTGGCTTCGTTATCGTTATCGTAATCTACCAGTAACGGAATTGTCGTTTCGGTAGCAATATCGTAAATGGTAAATAATTTATTACCGATGGATTCAACCGATTTTTGTAATCCGCCAAATATTAATACTTGACTTTCTGCCAATTTAACAGCTGAGTGTCTTGATCTTTGATTATAGTCACCTGATAAGGCGGCTAATAGCGTCCACTCTGTAAAATTTGACGTGTAATTTAATTTGTAAACATCATTAAACACTTGATCAGGTCTACCTCTTCCCCCTATTATCAAATATTGGTTGTTCCCCATACTTGTGAATGTATGGCACATTCTTGCACATGGACCAACTGACTCTCTTTCGGATGCTAATGGCTTTGACTTCGACGCTTGTGATATCGATCCATCTTTAGTATCACATACTAATAAATCATCAGTTCTTGTCTGTGATAATCCACCATGAATTAAAAATTTCCCATCCTCATAATCACTAACTGCTGGAAATTTAAGTTCCAATTTCTTATAATCAACTTGATCATTCATAAAATTTTCATCAAGAGACAATGTAATTGTATCTTCAATGAATAATTGATTATCTTGTAGTTCATTGATATTGAGATTATTATTTTTTCTATCTCCCTTACCAACATAAAGGTATGGATTATTGTCACAATTAGTAGCATGAACAATAACATAATGTTGACAAAAAATAATATATTCTTCCCATTCATCAAAACTTTCAATTTCACTTATCTTACATTTGGTTTCAAAATCAACAAGTAATTCCCAATTACCTAATAAATTTTCAATTTCAACATGAGGGAACCAATTTAAAAATCTATTGATTTGATCAACTGGTTTAGGATAATGTTCAACACATTGTAATGGAGATCTAAGATGACTGAAATGATATAACATTTTACGTGAAAATGAATGATATTTATCAATAGGTAAGATTTGTTCTAATATAAGGAAATGACTATTATGAAAATTAGAAGAAATTTCAATTATTTCATTGGCATGTTCTGGTTTCATATATGCTAATGAAACTTCAGCTATGAATATATTTATATCTGATTCACTTATTAATGAATTTAAAATTTCTTTATATTGAACACTGTTTTTCAAATCACATCCAATTAATTTATATATATCAGTGTTAAATTTAATACTATTATGTATTGGGTTTGTCTTATCACCAATTATATTTAATATTTCACTTGATCTTTCAATCATACCAAGTTTATTTGCAACTAAATCAGGATAATCAATATCTAAGAAATTAAAATTCAAATGAGGGAACTCTTCTAATAATTGAAATGGTAACGGATCAAATCCACAACCTAAATTGACAATATTTATTCTTTTATTCTGATTTTCACTTTTGTTAGATATTTTTAAAATTAATTGTTTAATTGATTCCATTCTTATCCAATATCCTCTATTAATTGCAGGTGATCTTCTTTTACCCTTGGGAACAAATATTTCAAACCATGATGATAATTTGGGATTTAAAATTGGTTGATATAATTTTTCAACTGATCTTTTTGAAACAATTGATGAATTATTTGTACCTTGAACTTGTAAATCATCATACTGTTTTCTACGACGATCTTTCTCTATTTTTTTTCTTTGTCTGGCAGCTATATTTGCATCGACCAGTGGGACGTTAGCCTTATCGCCAGATACATTTGGAACAACTAATGGCATCGTCTATCTTCTTGAACATAAATATATCGAACCCTGGTAAGTACGTAGTAATAAATACATGAAAATTTATACATATATCGATGGCATATCTGGGTGGTACTATGCAGGTTATTTCTGACATTGAAAAAAAAAAGAGTAGGCAAGTAAAATCCGTACACCACGGTCTTTGAACACCCATACACCGGGTCGTGAGCTACGTCATTAGTATTTTTTACACTGGGATTTGTCTAGCATAATAATTTTAACCCATTTAGCGATATAAAAAAATTAGCGACGTAAAATAATTAATTAAAAAGTCAAAAAAATAAAAAAAAACGGTTTTTCCATAATATTTTTGAAAACAACCAGCAATAATATATTGTATAACCATTAGCAGAAGATTTTGTGTAGTTTGACTATACATCAGATGATTTCTCAGTTATATGCTTATTAAGGTAAAATGTTTGTAAGATAATACTATGTAGTTAATGAATGGACATAAGCAAATAATGACAAGTACTTAGATAAGTAAACAAGGTAAACAGAAGTCTGTAAATACATGAAATTATAAAAAGACGATGGAAAAGAGTGAGCTACAACCAAGTTGATTAAGGAATAGGCGTAGTATACATAGTATACGTAGTATAACTTGATTAAAATTACACGAAATTTGTTACCCAGTGTAGGTTATGATTAGGGGGCGAGTAATAAAATAAGGTTATTACCGATGTGAATTAAATTATTAGTATATGTAAATACATAAAAAAAAAATGATATATAATGTAATATAATGATATATTATTATATATATGAGTAAATTGATGAAAAGCGATGTTTAGTTGTAAATAAACTTGATTCAAACTATTTTATATGGTGTCAATATTGACAATAGTCTCTTCATTGACCAAAGTTTATTGACTATATAAATTTATTATGATTATTGATATGAGCAAATTTATATTTCGACACATTAATTTTTGTTTGATGAAATGAAGATACAATTATTCGATATTTCTGAAAGCAGCATTAAGTTCATCATTAACTTGATCTAAATTAATTTTTTGACAAATATTTAAAAATCTTGAGGCAGCTAAAGTTGTTTTCAAATCTTTAACCAAAGAACTATTATCCTTTTTAATTTGTTCTTCATTTTTATTTTTCTTAAGATTTGTTGATAATGAACTTAAACTACCATTTTCATCTTCAATTAATGCATCATCATCATCATCATCATCCATGATTTCATCGTCATCTTTATTTGTCTTGATACCATCACCACATTTTAACCAAATTTTACCATTTATACCAATAGCAATTTCAAATGTACATTTAGTTGATAATTTTTCTAAAAAAATTGAATTTTTATTAAATAATAATTCTCTTGCAAAATTTAAATTAATATCGAAAATGTAACCTGATTCATCTAATAAACCAAATCCACCCTCTTTACCAGTATTTGGATCAATACATTCTAATTCAGTTTCAATTTCAGGAATTGATTTTGAAATTCTGGCATAAACAGCTTGACCAATCTTTAAATTTGGTCTATTTTTTTTAGTAGCATTTGGGAATGAATACATTGATAATTGAACGGGGGAACTAAAATCTTGTAGTTGAATTTTATAAATATCACCAAATATTCCGGTTATAATACCAATTACATAATCATTTACTTTTGGAATATATCTTTTTGAATTTGATTCAATGAATATTAAACGATTTGAATTTGATTTATTGGTTTTTGAGTTTAGTATACCTGCTGATGATGGGATTATTGATTGAGATTGAGGAGATTTATATATACCTGGACCAATGGTAGTTTTAATTTCGTTATCATTAGAAGGATCATTATTAGATTTATTAGGGTCATCATTATTTTTATTGTTATTATTGTTATTACTGTGCTGGTGAATGATTTGAAAATTGTGAAGATCGTTATTGGCTATGCTGGATGCATGACTGGATGAAGGTATATTGGTGTTTATATTATTGTGATTGATATGATTGGGATACTTATCATTATCTGATGTAGACGTAGATGTAGATGTAGATGCAGGAGGAGAAGAGGAAGAGTGACCGTTTTCCTTCGGGAGAGTGTCCCCAGGTATTATTAACCTAGTATCCATGATTGATTATGGTTATTATAGATACGTAATATGTGAGGCTGGAACCAATAAGAAAAAGTGATGGGAAACAAGGACTTATTAAAGAGAAAAAAAAATATACACTCGCTGAAGAAGAGAAAGAGAGAGAGAGAAAAAAAAAATAAAAAAAAAATATTAAAAATAATAAAAAAACAACAGAAAAAAAAATCGAAAACGTGAAAAAAATAATCAAAAAAGAAGAGGAAAAAACTCGAATGAACAATCGCAAATGCTTACAAAATAGCCACTGGTTGTTCCCTCTACTAGACAGAGGACTAGTTTGAGAACTCATTCAGTGAACGAGTCAGAGGAAACATTGTGGTGTTCGCATGACTCTTGTATGTTGTCTACGCTATGTCAATCTACACGGAAGAACTAAATCTAGTTTTCATTACGTCATCTCAATATACATACTTAATCTATACGGAACACACCCGTACCCACCACAATTATAACAATATACCAGTTATGAACTATTGTAAACAAGTGTAAACAAATGTAAACAAATGTGTTGTACAAGTGTCAAATAAGTGCAAGGACTAGCATTGGTCTGAGTGCTAAGTGTAAGTGTTGGTGATGTGAGTGTTACTTGGATTCACCACTGATGATTAAATTACGATCCTTATAAAAAGACCGTATATCATTCATATTCAATTCCACACTAACAGGCACTTGATTACTTTCTTGTGGTCTATAATCTTTGAGCAATGATTTTGATCCATAATCGAATTGTAACATTACTTTATCATTAAAAAAATCAACCGTTTCTATATTTCTAGTATACATTTTCTTGTCCATAGTTTCATCAGATCTTGTAAAAATTGAATAAATTTTTGGATCTCTTAATAGTAATTCATAATGATCATGAATCTTGGTAGGATAATGTTCAGGTCTAATCAAAGTAGTATTAAAACTTCGTATTGGCATTTCCAAAAAATTCTTCATCTTTCTTGTATTAAATCTATTCTCATCAATAATACCTGATCTATATGGATTTTTCCAAATAACATTATTCTGGAAGAAAACATATCTGTTTTTGAAATATGTGTATATTCTACTTCCATAATAATTATTTCTTTGAATTAATTCACTACTACTCAATCCATAATAATTGGTTGATTTATTTATTTCATGATAAAAATTATTCTTTTCCGTTGTTATAAGTTTATTATTATCACAAAAACTATTTGATGGTGTCATGAAACTAACGCTGAACAAATATTTACAAGCGGGGAAAATTGAATCAAGTATGGTTGATGTTGAATAGTAATAGATGTAAAGACAAACGGTTAAATCCTTTAAAAATAATCCTTCTATTGTATTTACTTTGGGTATGGTTGAAGCTTTGAAAATCATGGCTTGAGTAGGGAAAATTATATGCCATTTTTTTAATAAATTGAAAATGATTGACGTTGAATACGTGGTAACATGCTGTTCGTTTCTTAATTTGAAAATAACAGGCAATAATTCGAATTTTAAGAAAGTTTGTAAATTAGTGTATTGATTTATTATTTGTTTGAAATAAAAATCTTGTTGAGTATTACCAAATTGTTTATCGCTTGATTTATAAATAGTACCAAGAATATCAATATTGGCACTATATTCAATGATAAAATATGGATCATAAGATGGAATATTTATAACCATCATATTGTATTGCATATTATTAATAAGAAAATGGAAAACAGGAGATGGTTTAAGGTTATTATTTTGTAAATGTTTTGAATAATGATCAAAGATTTGAAATAATTTTTTCAGTGATTTGAAATAACTTTCAGCACTAAAATTTAACATTAAATTTGAAAAAGTTATAAAACAATTAGCATAGGCAATTGAAATTGTAATTTCATCAGCCAATTTGAAATCAAGATCGGTGTTTGATGTATCATCTAATAATTTCATAAATCCATTTAATTCATGTTCAATGTTTGCAATGGTTATACCATGTCTTTCAAATGCTTTACCTTCCATCATATCAATATAATTATCATTGTAAATATCATCAGAATACTTATTAATCATTTTCATTTGATTTAGTATTGTAACTTGACCCAAACAAATAAATGCATCAATCATTAATTTGATTGATTTTGGATCATAAGAATCATTTAATTTCTCATTTATGTAATCATTTATATGATCTAATAATGAATTAGAACCTTGAACGACATGGAAACTTAAATCAGGTAATACTTTATCATTATTATTGTTTGATTCAAACTTAGGTTTTGTAAATTGATTATAATTTAATTTTTTAAATGAAATTGGTTTATGGAACCCGTATTTTAATGGATTAGATGAATTATTAGGTGATTCACTACCAGTGGTTGATTCATCATCAATATCCATTGAATTATTTGGACTATTATCACTATGATCTCTACAACCTTCATCATCAGGTATTATTTCGAATTCATTTACAAAATCATTTATACCAAGATTATTGAATTGAATTGGCGGATATGACATAATTGTCGGTATTTTCAATGGTAATGAACTTAATTCAAATTTAAATTCAAGAACATTCTCCATACCCTCGAAGTCTTTTGAATAATCGTAGGAATTGATTTTATCATCTTTGGAGTCCGATAGTATTAAGGATGTGTTAACTTTGATATTTGATTGTGAAAGTGATTGTGATTCGATCAATGATTTTGATTTGTAATCGGACTTTAATGATTTATTGACTTTATTCTTATTACCAATGATTAAGTTAGAAGAGGTAGGTAATCTATAATTTGAATTCAATAATTTATTCTGGGTGTTCCTTAAAGAATGAGTTATTCTAATTCTGTTGAGTTCATTATTTGATAAACTGAGATAAGAACATGTTTCTTTCTTACCTCTACTGCAATTCTCACATTGAGGTAGATTTTCATCACATCTGATCTTTTTTCTTTTACAATTCTGACATCCTAACTTGGAATTAGTATGTCTTCTTCTGGTATTGTTATTATTATTATTATTGTTATTCGAATTTAAGGTAGATGATGTGGATCTTATGGTTGTGGATGGATTTGTAGTTGTAGTTGTGGTAGTCGTGCTGGCGGTTGGTTTCTTAACTTTATACCCCATGATTATATAACATATAAGTGTTTATGAAGTTGCATTAAGGCAAGATGTTTCTGTTTCGTATATGAATACAGAGTAGTGACTGAAAGTCGTCTAAGTAGAATTTCAAGATGGAATCAGTAGTTAATATATACCCAAAAGCCTTTGTGAAATAATGAAATGCTCCAGATGTACGGAAGTCTTTTCTGGTAAATTTTATTATTGTCTAAATTTCTGATATTTTACTTGGTTTATTTATTAATTTCTTTTTTTTTGCGTCTTTTTTTGATTTTATGTTATTTTTTGACTTTCTTTTTTCACGTAATGTGATATTTTTTACTGTTATTTACTGTTCTTTGCCAAATGATGATCGGACAATACCCGTAATTAGTCACTTATACGTTAAAGCTTATTTGCGAGAACAGTTTTACTTGAAATTGATAATTGATAACTGGACTAACTTGAATTGACTGAAATCGGTGAACTGGTCGTGGCTGAGAAATACACTGGGTTGTAGGTTTGACACAAGTTATGACAAGCGACAATTTTACAAAATAATGTTTTGATTCTAATGTAAATGAAAAATGACAAAGTGTAAATGACGGAATATGCACATTTGTCTTATTATATATAGAATTATATACTTATTTACAAACCCCCTCTTTGATTATTTGTCCTGCCCCCAAATAACTTCGTATGACAAGTACCTCCCATTGGATAAGACATACGCAACGTAATTGCTACATCGTTGTGAATAATTAATCCTCATCCAGAATATTCCACTTTCCGATCGTTGCACAGCATATTACCCAACATCTACCTATTCTGAATTCATCATTTTATTATTATTTTTTATTAATTATTTTCATACTAATTTAATACTTGATTTATTTCTTTTACGTAGCTTAAGAACTTTATTATGACTATTTTGAAGCATAATTCCTCAATCGTATACCTACCTTATAACCATTGCTTTATGCTTGTTGTTACCCTAAGTAACATCTATATTGTCTGGAACACACTCCGAAAGCATTTTTACACCAAAACAAACTACGGACGTAACCAATATTAAAGTAATCGTACATTAGAATAATGCCCACTTACTATTGAATAATCAAATAAAGTATAGTTAAACTTGAAAACAAAGTATTTGAGTACATGAAAACTACATTCAACAAGGTGCAACTACATCATACAAAGAATTGAATAATGTGCTGCTGCTTAAAAAGAAAAGAAAAGTGACAAAAAAAAATAAAAAAATCCAATAACACTTAAATTGGAAGATATTAAAGCAAAAAAACTCAGCTTTCTGCTTATACCTTCCAATTGAAATATCAGTAACACAGGGTGTTTCAATCAAATCTCATTATACATTATAGCCTTATCAACGTTTTCATTACCAATATATGTTACGAGCTCACCTTGACTGACTCTGATTTGTGTCAATAGTTACGAGCATATTGCAATTATTCTTATATCCGGAATGCTAATTTCCGATGCTGCATACTAACGGACTTACTTAAAGCATTCAAGCCATATCGATAAAACCGAAAAGCTACTAAAGAGCCTTGCTGGTGTACTTTTTCCATGCTTATCCATAACATCTCCAGCTCTTCATATGCTCTTTATCTTCCATGGTTAAGGGTGTCTCTCTTATTCTAGCTTAACTATTAGCGCTTTCTATCATCTCTTAGAGGGGCTTCTTTATTTTTTTTTTTTTTTTGCGTTCTTCCGGCTCGCGCTAGTTTCACGACTCCGGAGTTAGATACGAAAAATATTTGAGCTGAAATGAATTTTGAAACATACACTCTTAATTATCATAACCATCTGACAGTTTTATTTCTTCCTATCCGTACCTACCTGATCATTTCGGTATTCCAATATCTCATATCAATTCTACATTAGATTCACTTATCTTTTTGATTACTTGTTTGTTTGTTGATTTAATTTGCACCGAATTTAAAGTATAATTACCCAAGAAAACCTTTTTTTTTTCTATTATATATTCGTATCATACTAACTAAGTCAACGATATCATAATGTCTTTTTCAAGCCACTTTGTGATGTAATAATTGAAAACTCGCATAATTTAATCAGATTTAACTTTTATATTTTTTATTGTTGTTCTTATTCAACATCTAACTTCTCCACTTGTAAAACCAAACTGATAGTGTCCGATAAGTAATTGATAAACTTGTAAAAATTACAATACATTCGGTATTCCATTATTTCAGGTTCAAAAACACTTTAGTAAACCTAAATTTTTTTCAACCGTTCTTAGAACGTGCTCTCATCTAAATGATTCTTATCTTTCATATATTTTACTATTGTGCATCAACTTAATTTAACTTTCAGGTTATGTCCAGCCGTTAATGCTTCAGTTCTTGGAAGATTGTTCCCACTTTATTTCCATCCCCTACGTCTCCACAAGATTACATGATTTCCTTGTTATTTCATCGTATATGTCAAATGACTTAAATCTGCATTTTGTTTTTTTTTTTCTGGTTTTAATTTATTTTTGTTTTTCTTTTGTCTTGTTCTTCCCTTCATAATAGTATGAGAGAAGACATGTTTCACAATCCATTCTCTTCGGATGTTTGCTTTACATCCTGCCGAAGGTTTAAATCAATGAACTTGATCAATATAGATTTATGGTATAGCCTGGTTCTTCGTATCTAAACATATTAATTTTGTTTTCATATCTTCACTTACTTATGTTCGGACTATGATTACTCCAGAACTCCGTTCCCCTTTTCAATTCTTTCTCTTACGGAACAAAATTTAATTAATACTTCACTCCCCTCTCGTTATGTCCTCAAGTGGGGCATAACAATATAACGTTTCTTCAGTGAATGGAATTAACAGATTTATCATCAAAAATTTCAGCAGGTACTTAATGAAATCGGCCGAGCTCAATTGTAATCTTTCTTTGTTTTGTTTTTTTTTCTGTCGTTTGGTTTTGCTTAGTTTTGTTTTGTTTTGTTTTGTTTTGACTTTTGGTTTTTTCAGCTTAGTTTCTTATTATTCAAATTTTCAAATTTCTATAGTTATTCTCGTAGAGTCGCCAATTTGTTAATGAAGACTAAACTCTAAAAAAATATCTCATTCAAAAACTTGTTTTTTTTTATACATGAATTCCACAACTTGTATTTGATAAGAGCAATTACACAATTAATTGAAGGTTAACCTTAAAAATTGTAAGCTATTGATTAAATGAAAAGTGCTCTTGACTATATTTCATCTCTTAATCGAGTGTAATCAACACTAATGTTATTCCATGTTCACTTAATCGATTTAACCACTACCGGCAATAAAGAAGACATGTGAATTAATCAATAAAGTCAATAACCAAAATTAGAAGGGCCGCCCCTCCCTCCCCATGTACAAAATTTCTTCAATTACATTACCTTTAAGAAAAGTCATTATTCAACAGTATTATAAGAGTTTTGTATGAGTTTGCTTACCCTATTAACCCACATTCATGATCTATTTTCTCATAAGTAACACATTCTCAACATCATAAATGATTAGGACTTAAGTATCTTTCATCTTGGTTTTGATTACCAATTTTACAAACTTCAACGATGTATGAAGCCGGGTTGCACTTTGAAGAATGAGATGGTTTGAGTTGGTAATCATGGAACTAGAATCAGGATACTTGAAATCGGTTTTTTCATTAAGTTGCATCAAGTAATTTAAGCAGTATGAGGGTCTATTAAAGTCACACTCGAGTCACACTCAAGTCGAACATCACGATACACGCAAATGTTTCATTCATTAGCTTGTGTTTGGCAATTTAAGCAGCATGAAAATCATGAAATCTGGATTTGAAACCATGATATATACAATAATGAAAAGTTTTCATGTTCAAACTTGGATTTGATATCATGGGAAACGTAATTGATTAAGTTGCGTTGAGCAATATAACCAGTATGGAAAATGAAACTTTAATTCGAAGCAATAATATGTTTTTATAATTAGGCCATCAGGTTTGCTGAAAGTTCTTGTCATCAAACTTGGGTTTAACATCACGGAAAGTTCAATTAATTAGGTTGGATTGAGCAATCTAAGCATCATGGCTTCACATCATATATTTATGTTCAATTCATTTGCCAAATGATATGATACTTGACTATCAACAGCTGTTTCAATGTGACAACCTTCTTTATTTTCATTTATAGAATCATCGAGAATACTGTTTCACATTTTTCACCTATCATGATGTGCTTTGTGGTGCCTTGTTGAAGTGAATCACTTCAAACACTTCCATAAGTGATTTATGTAGTCATTGCTCAAAAAGAAGAATATTGGTGAATATTTGGTCCTTAAGTGACTATTCTCCTTCAAAGTTAATTCATAACTATGTTTGTTATCCTTCAAAATAATAAGGATTCTCTTTCGAATGAATTACCTTTGAAATTGAAGTAATACACCAAATCAACAAAACTTTATTCTTTTGAAGTTCGTTAAATCAATTCATTTATTTTTTTTTTGGTTAAACCCCCTATTATATATATTTATACTTGCTTTTGTCGTTGAAAGTAGGATAGGGGCAATTCCATTTGTCATCAGCAATCCATTGTATACAATATCAATGTTATTAATTAACACATAAAACTTTTCCACAAAATCCACGGAATTACGAAACCAGACATGGGCAAAGAACAAATTTAATGCCACATTAGTATATAGTTCCGTATTTTTATTTTTCATTTACTAAAACGGCGCGAATTACGGATTTAATTAGACCCGATCACATATAAATAATCGTCGATTTCCTATGATACTAATAATGAAGATACAAACCTTAATCAACCATGACTTTCGAAATATTACCTATTCATCAACGAAAACCATGGTCTTTGGAAAGGTTGTACATTTGTCGTACTACCGGTAATTATTACACCAACTTCAATATAACCGCTTGTTTCAATAATAAATTAAATCCAATCATACTATCAAATGCATTGAGAAATTTAATATTGAAAAACACTGTTTTCACTCTCAATTTCTTTCGAGACGATGGTTCTGAAATTGATGATGTTTTAGATCAAAAACTCGATTTCAAAAATTATACCATCAAACCAATTGAAAATATCACGTTTGATGATATCGTATCCTTTGTTGAAATTGATTCATTTAATGAAGATAGATTGATGGAGCTTGATCGTGTTACTTTCAAAATGAATGAACAAAAACCTTTATGGCGTGTATATGTTCAAACTAGTAGATTGAACAATTTACAGTACCTTACTTTCGTTTGTGATCACAGTTTATTCGATGGTGAGAGTGGTTTACAATTTCAAGATGATTTAACTTATGAATTGTCATTACTTTCCGATAACAACGACTGTGAATTTATATCCAATATATATAATTATGCTCAAGATAAGCTAAGTCTTCCATTGATTGGCCCTGCTTCTTGTGATCGTCTTCCTGTTTATAATTCATCGTTGTTCTATAAAATCAAAAATGTCTTAAATCTAGTATTGGTACCTTCATTTTTAAAAAAACTTTATAATAGCTACTTTAACTCAAATTACCCTAACCTTTTCAAAAATCCTATTTTCAGCTTTGGAAAACCTACTAAATTGCCTATAACTGGTTACAAATTGATAAATTTCACTCCTGGTGAATTGAATGGGATTAAACTGTTTTGTAAATCTCAAAACTTAACCATAACGCCATTCCTTACATCAGTTGGTTTAGCTTCCTTGAATAAATATGTTTTTCCTGCTTTTTCACCTGATGCCAACTTTTCCAGTGCAGTAAGTCTAGTCATTTCTGGTAGAAGATTCGTATCTCCTGAATCATTGAAGAAAAGTAATTATGGTCTCTTAGTAAGCGCGGTTGAATCTGTTCAAGCACCAATTCAATTTGATGAATTATCTATATTAAATGCGGCTAATTCATTCGCTAAAACTATTAAAAAAGAAGTTGCCACGGGAGATCATTTTAGACCAATAAGTTTACTCAATCTTGTTAATATTTGGCAGTATATGAATGAAAGATTTAGAAACTTTAAAAAATCGGTCACTATGGAAATGTCAAATATTGGATTTAAAAAAATTATTCATGGATCTTGGAAAGTTACAAACCTTTATTTTAGTCAAAACATTGGTTCAAGTGAACAATTTGGATTTTCAGTTAGTGCAACTCCCGATAGCGGATTAAATGCTTGTATTGGTTACAGAAAATATTTTGATGAAATACCTGGTAATATTACTGAAAATTTTGCTAAAAATTTCAAACTGAAAGTTTTAGAGATCACCAAAAGCTTTCAATAGTAGATTATGCTTCTGTGTCTGTTAAATGTCAGTCATTTTTTGTTATAAAGTAGACTAATAACCACTTCTTGTTCTTTCTCTTTTTTGTTTTTGTTTTTCACATTTCTGTATTCTATTCACTTATCTAAAATCCATATTGAGACCATGGTACCTAATAATTTATATATCTCTTTAATATAAAAGTAATAGAATACTTCATAATAATCTTGAATGTAATTTATTGACTGAATTTTCACAGCAGTAATGATATCGATTAGAGCAAATGGATACTAAATCACTAAATCACTGCCAGCTTTAATGTATACTCACCCATTCACAAGAAATGGGTAGAGCTTTCCAAAATGCTTCAAGTATGGAAAGTTGACAGTTGACATAATACATCATAGAGGAGTCTGTTCAAGTATAAATTCTGTCTACATGATTTTTTATACCAAAACTGCTAGGTTTTTTCATAATTAGTCAACGCCTATTACATGCCAGTATATGTAATCACTATTAAATATTAATAAATTTAATGGTTTCTTTTCAATTTTGAGGTGCATATACTTAAGCTGCTTCAGGATTATCAGTATTTTCATCAATTTTCTTTCTTTATATTCGAAATCTCTATTGAATGAAGCATGATAAAGTTATTTTTCACTCATCTCTAACGAATTGAGTTTTGTCATCAAATAAATAAAGATTAAGAAAAATAGAATAGGTATAATATCAATGTAAAAATTCCAAGGTTATGAACAACTTTATTGTAGCTATCCCAAGTTAATAAGCTAGTGAGAGGCAGATTTATAGAATATAAACTTAGTTAGTCGCAATTGAAGTTCGTTGAATCAATTCATTTGTTTTTTTTTTGGTTAAAACCCCTATTATATAAAAACCCCTATTATATATATCGGCAAGAAAGAACAAATTTAATGCCATATTAGTATATAGTTACGTATTTTAAACGGCGCGAATACGGATTTAATAGACCCGATCACATATAAATAATCATCGATTTCCTATGATACTAACAATAAAGATAAAAACCTTAATCAACCATGACTTTGGAAATATTACCTATTCATCAACGAAAACCATGGTCTTTGGAAAGATGGTACATTTGTCGTACTACCGGTAATTATTATACTAACTTCAATGTAACCGCTTGTTTCAATAATAAATTAAATCCAATCATACTATCAAATGCATTGAGAAATTTAATATTGAAAAACACTGTTTTCACTCTCAATTTCTTTCGAGACGATGGTTCTGAAATTGATGATGTTTTAGATCAAAAACTCGATTTCAAAAATTATACCATCAAACCAATTGAAAATATCACGTTTGATGATATCGTATCCTTTGTTGAAATTGATTCATTTAATGAAGATAGATTGATGGAGCTTGATCGTGTTACTTTCAAAATGAATGAACAAACACCTTTATGGCGTGTATATGTTCAAACTAGTAGACTGAACAATATACAATACCTTACTTTCGTTTGTGATCACAGTTTATTCGATGGTGAGAGTGGTGTACAATTTCAAGATGATTTAACTTATGAATTATTATTACTTTCCAATAACAACGACTGTAAATTTATATCCAATATATATAATTATGCTCAAGATAAGCTGAGTCTTCCATCGATTGACCCTGCTTCTTGTGATCGTCTTCCTGTTTATAATTCATCATTGTTCTATAAAATCAAAAGTGTCATGAATCTAGTATTGGTACCTTCGTTTTTGAGAAAACTTTATAATAGCTACTACAGCTCAAATTATCCTAACCTTTTCAAAAATCCAATTTTCAGCTTTGGAAGACCTACTAAATTGCCTATAACTGGTTACAAATTGATAAATTTCACTCCTGGTGAATTGAATGGGATTAAACTGTTTTGTAAATCTCAAAACTTAACCATAACACCATTCCTTACATCAGTTGGTTTAGCTTCCTTGAATAAATATGTTTTTCTTGCTTTTTCACCTGATGCCAACTTTTCCAGTGCAGTAAGTATAGTCATTTCTGGTAGAAGATTCGTATCTCCTGAATCATTGAAGATAAGTAATTATGGTCTCTTAGTAAGCGCGGTTGAATTTGTTCAAGCACCAATTCAACTTGATGAATTATCTATATTAAATGCGGCTAATTCATTTTCTAAAACTATTAAAAAAGAAGTTGCCACGGGTGATAATTTCAGACCAATAAGTTTACTCAATCTTGTAAATATTTGGCTGTATTTGAATGAAAGTTTGAAAAAATCAGTCACTATGAAAATGTCAAATATTGGATTTAACAAAATCATTCATGGATCTTGGAAAGTTACAAATCTTTATTTTAGTCAAAACATTGGTCCTAGTGAACCATTTGGACTTTCAATTAGTGCAACTCCCGATAGCGGATTAAATGCTTGTATTGGTTACAGAAAATATTTTGATGATATACCTGGTAATATTACTGAAAATTTTGCTAAAAATTTCAAACTGAAAGTTTTAGAGATCACCAAAAGTTTTCAATAGTAGATCATGCTTCTGTGTCTGTTGAATTTTTTTTGTTTTAAAGTAGACCAATAACCATTTCTCGTTCTTTCTTTTGTTTGTTTTTGTTTTTTACATTTCTGTATTCTATTTACTTATCTAAAATCCATATTGAGACCATGGTACCTAATTCAATAATTTATATATCTCTTTAATATAAAAGCAATAGAATACTTCATAATAATCTCGAATGTTATACATTGACTGAATTTTCACAGCAGTAAAGAGTAAGTAAAATAGAGTAGGCAGATTTATAGAATGTAAACTTAGTTAGTCGCAATCGGATGCAAAAGAAAAAAGAAAATAATCAGTGTCAAAAAGAAAAGAAAAACAAAACCTGTCAAGCTCGAACTAGAAAGGTTTCCGATTGTCACAATTGCAAAATAGATTTGTGGATCTGTTGAAATCTGTGTGGTATTAATGACCTGCTTTCATGTCAACGTCAATATAAATCTTTCAAAATGAGTGAAATTGTTATAACACAATAATCTTTCAAATAAGTATCATCTATTATTTCACAGAATCGTTATAATTTAGGATAAGATAAAGATATTTCAATGGAATCAAAGATAGACGAATGAATCGCCGAAAGCAGGGATAACAATCGCCCGACTTCAACCCCCCATCATTGGTGAGTATATTTTAGTGAAATTTCATTTTGTTGCCTCTACTATACAAATAGAAAAGTAACTGCCAATTCTATCTTGATGCAAATATATTCATTGCCTTGATCTTACAACATATAGCAGTTTATATCATTGAATATAGCAAATAAAATATCTGTATACAAAATAAATGATTTTACAAAAGATCAGTTTAACTTTTTAGACGTTCGTGGTCAGTTAAGATTGTGATTTTATTACATCAACGATATAAAGCTCAAAACGAGACTATTTACACCATATCATTTTGATTCTTTCTTTCTTCTATTCTTCGATCGTTATAAACTCTACATGTTTTCAAGTGTACAAATAGAACAAAACTCACAGTGTGTTCATTTGATGTAAAGAAAGAAAAAGTTGAATATGATTCTATAATTTGAATTTGCATCCTTATTTATTCATTTTTTGCGTGATCTTCTGAATCACAAAGAAGAAAAAAAAGGTTCGCGGGGAATTCGACTAGTGACTTATGATTCAACAACCTTCCTTCATATGAACCTAGATTCAAAGTACAAAAATAACCTAAATCTAATCATGAAGCGATATGTAGTTATAACACAGTCAAGCGGGAAGTGTTATGCTTCAACGCAGTCAAACATTAATTAGCTTTTGTAAAAACAATCCTCAAATATAAAGCCTTGAATAAATCTAAGTTCAATAGATCTATTGAATTATCAGTCGTTACAAATTGCCGTCTATTATTAGTCTTTTACTTTGTTTCCAATTATTTGTTTATGTAAAAGTTTTTGCAAACAGTTTGAAAATCAATATTTCGCGAATTGATCATTACATTTCCCACTAACGCCTGAAACATTGTTGGTAGACGATAACAACTTTAAGTTCGGTTTACGGTGTCGAAGGCAGTCAAATGTTATTGAATACGCCAATAACCACGACAATCAACCCGTTAACAATCTACTTACTTAGCAGTTAGATTTATACGGGGGTTCAATAGAACAATCTCGTTAAGTTTTGACGTGTACACTGACCTGGAACAAACCTAGTCGGATGAATATGTCAAATTACTTAAATTAGTGTTCACAAACAAAAACCACATTTGAAACGATTTGAAAAAAAAAGGTTCCGTTTACTTTTTCTATAGTTTTCTTTGTGCTTGATTTTTAGTCTTCAATTTCAAGGTGTCTATTCATAGCGTAATTGCAACAAGGTACAAGATATAAGAGACAAGAGACAAGGCGGAAAGCAAAATAATGCAGTTAAACAGACTGCAAGTATATATAATTCACTCGGCTAATTCAAGTGGTTTGTTTCGTGTTACGCATCGTGAGGTGATTGGAATCATGGCAATAGCGGGTCTAGATAAGATTGACATGATGATGGTTTATATGCCACTTTACAACGGTGTGATAGACGAGACACAAACAAAAAAAAAAAAGGAAAATAATTGGAAAAGAGTTAATTTCTCTTTTTAAATCTTTTCTTTTTCTGAATCTTCTTGATCTGTCATACGAAGTAGAATTATATAAGCAGGATCCAGTTTCAAATATTTCAAAGTTAAATGAAATAGGATGAACGAAGAAAGGAATATATAGAGCATAGATAGAGCATAGATCAAAGCGAGAGAGGCGCATATGGATATATATATAGGATATGGAAATTTCAAGTATCTGATGGAGAAGAAAAAAAAAGCTATGGAAGGCACCTTAACACAAATTAGAACCAATTACATGGCCTGAATATTGCAGGCAAAATGATTTCCTGATACAAAAATCACATATAGGCTACAGTTAATGGAGATCATCATCGAAAGGCTAAGTATCACAACCTCCAAATTAGGATAGTTGAACGCATCGAAGAAGGGCGGGCAGGGGGAGAGTGAGACGATGTAGCAATCGAGAGAGCAATAAACACGGGGAAAGACAAACAGAATTAACAAATCGATTGTGCAAATGATCTCAATGCAATGAACCAATACCGAAACAGAAGTTATCATCGACATATTAGTCATGGTCCAAGAAGCATGTAATTATGAACACCAGATCTTTTGCTATTGAAAAATGTAGCAAACTTAGAATTGTATCATTCTGAACAACGCAAAAAAAAAAAAAAAACTTAAAATAAAATAAAATACAATGCAATACAATTCAAGTGCAATTACAGCCTCGTCTATATATTCTTCACTATTAAAGGGTAGATATTTAAGTGGGTTAAACACTGGTTGTACTCATGTTTAGCTACCTGATTGACCATGAATCGTAACCGAACAGCATGAGTACTGACTGCAATTGTTTTCCGCTCAAATTTCAATGATTAAAGTAAGCATTTAAAGGTTAATTACTTGTTTTTGTTGTCTTTTTTTAACTTTACTTTTTTACTTTTTTATTTTTTGTGCGGCACATTATTTTTATTTGTGGTTTATTGTATGTTCTATTGTCATTGATTTGACACTTAATCTCTACTTTTACACATAAAATGAAAACAGAACTAAAATAGAACAATACCCAGTCCAATTTTTATTTTTATTTCCATATTGATTTCCGTTTTAAGGTCCATTTTCATTCATTTAAGTTTGGTTTGGGAAATATAAATAGCAATCGATATAACGTTAATTTACTTTATAAAACCCACCCTAAGGTCCCTTTCTTTAAACCTCTCTTTTACCTGACTCCATTTGTTTAAGTTAAAGAGAATACTTCTTACCTCCACTGACTTTCACAGAAAATCTTTGTTTGTCCTTGATCAACACAGATTCTTTTGTCTTACTTGACTTCCGATACCATTAGTCATTTATAAAATTTTATTAATAACTGCTGGTTCATCCACATTCGCTTGATAGTTTCCATCTTAAAACTACGTACTTTATTTCATTCAGTACTCTTTCCTCCCTTGAATTTAGCGTTATCTTAAAACTAATATATTACACACTATGAACGACCAAAGCCCTACAAATAAGTCTATCAACACCATAAATGTCGATACCAACATTCAACATCAACAACCACCAACTATTCCTGCCGTGCCCAAAAGAGTACCTTCAGTGACATTTGCCCCATTCCCTGATAGCGTTAACAATCAATCATCTACTCATCCTTCGGTAACAAGATCAAGATCTTCGAGTCATGCTCATTCTATCAACTCCAACTTGAGTCCTTACCAACCAATGATTGAAACAAATAACAATGTCAATAATACCACGAATAATCCAAAGAGATCTCATTCATTATCCGTCTCTTCTGTCAATTCTGTAGACTCTTCAAATTCTTCCATTTATAATCAATTCAAAGACTTTGAAAATGATGAAAAATCTCCTTATCCAGTTCCAAAGGGTAAAATTAGATTGATGGATGACGTTGATTTAGAAAATCAATTGATTTTAACTGCAGGTGGTAAAAGAGAACATGTTTTGGGATTTTTATTTAAATTATTTTTCCTAATGTTTATTGTTTTAGGTTCTGGTGTATTGATTTTTTATGCATTATAAAATGTGCTTTCGATTCCCATTTTCCCCCTTTATTTTATTCCTCCATTAGAATTATACTCATACGATCAAGATTGGATGATTCGTTTTGAGTTAATTCGATTATTTACTTTACACATATGAACTTATTCAACTTATATTCAGCGGGAATTTTCCCTTAACTTTTTCCCATTATACCCAAAGTATGGTTTCCTTACTACACACTCGAAGATCAATCATCAATTTTACTTCCTATTTATCCTTTTATTATACATTCCCTTTTTAGCATATAACTATAACTCGTCATGTTATTTTATCATTTTTATCTTTCATTTTTTATTGTTTCTTTCATTACTCCTCGGCATGAAACTTCATCTTTCTTGTTTGACTTGAATGTCATTCTTTACATTATTCAACCTTCTTTTATTTCGTTTCTATCTCTCTTTTATTGCGTGCATATGGTGGTGCGATTATATCTTATATATTTTCTTTATTTTTACTCATTTTTACTTATTCGAATGACTACATACATTTATTACTTATACGATTATTTCAATTCAAATTTAATTCCCTCGTAGCCGTAGTCACGTTGCATTGATTTGGACCTCGACTTCATGATTAAGATCATTTACAATTTCGCGTCAAATCAGTCACGATTCGCTCATGACGTATTTTGCATGCCATGCAGCTTTTTTTTTACTTTTCTTTTAACCTGAGATACAACTAGTCACGTGCTTATATGAGACTTCCGGTTCTGAATAAAAAAATTACAACTGGTTTTGATAATGGCAAAATCTACAGGTTCTAGCTAGATAGTGAAATGATTTCGACTTATACAGTATGACAATATATAAAAGGTATATAGTCAACTTGAGTTCGAAGCACAAAAACTTTGCCCGTTTTCGATCCACGACACCTAGCGATAAAAGTACAATCAATGACAGTATAAATAACAATAATGACAATCAATCAAATAGTAATAATCAATCGAATAATAATAATCAACCAAAGAATGGAAAGAATGAAAACAATGAAAATTCTGCATTAGTTGAAAGATTTAATCAAATTCTTGAGTCAAAATTATCAGAATCAAAACCAATGAAGTCAATAATAGATAATGACGAAAAATTATCAAAACTTTATCAAGATTATCAAACTGATGAATCAATCAAAAATCGAGAATTTGATAATACTTATCAAAGACAATTAGGACAATTGAAAAGTGAACCATTATTGAAATATAATAAACACGCCAAAGATATTGCAGATACAGTGACTAATAAACCATGGGATGGTAAAGAATCATTGGTGGATGCAAATTTAAGAATGTTAATTGAAAGTAAGCCACCACCTATAAAAATTCAAAATCAACAAAAATTATTCACACCTCCTTTGAACCCACATGATAGATTGGTTAATGCTAAGGAAGGTAGTTTAGACTATAAGATAAATAAAGATATAAAGAAAAATGAATCAGTAGAAGATAATTGGAAAGAATTATATAAAGAAAGATTATTAGGACCATCAATGTTAATTAATTCATCAAATCCAAATACTACAATTGGTTTAATTAATACAATGGCAAATCAAGTAATCAATTCATCAATAAACAATGAAACAGGTCAATTTGATTCAGAATTAATGAATTCAGTTAGAGGTAAACCACTTGATGCAAAACATTTAGCCAATAGTACTGACTCTAATTATTTCATAAATCAAATTCTTAATAAACAAGAAGTTTTACCACCTTGGATTGAAAATCAAAAGGGAATTGATAAAGAAATTTCTGTGTTTAGGAATGATTTAGATAAAAAATGGTTTACTTTCATTCTCAATAAATTGAAAACTGACAATAACGATAACAAAATTTTAATTTTAGGTAAAATTAAAAATTTACAACAAAACAATGATACTTCAAATTTATCATTGTTTGATGTAAATTTTCAAAATCGTCAAATTCCTTTTATAAATGCTAAAATCAATTTAATAAATAGATCAATCAGAGATTATAATTTACAATGTCCAAGTTCAAGAATTCATAAATTTAAATTGGTCACCGAAGTGGAATTAAAAAACCTGTTTGATAGAGTAATGTCTAATTTACCTCCGTTGATTGATGAATGGTATAAAAATGAAGAACAAGCTAAACTAAGAAAAAATTCTAATGTAATCAATTATGGTGAAGGTGGCGGATTATTCGGATTATTCGATAATAGTGGTGGTGGTGGAACTTCATTGGGAAATATTGAAAATGTAAAGCAAAGGCCAACTGAAAACTTGAAAATTTGGAAATCCATTAAAGAAATGTTCAAGTCATAGTTCAAGGATAGTGCTTTAATAGGTAAACATAGGTATGAATATGACGTGTCACGTTGAAAAAAAATACAGGACAGTCAATCACTCGAGCACTAATCATCTATTGATATCCATATTCTTGATTTGATAGGAAATAATGGCAAAAATAGTAACAACGAAATATAATGGCCAGATGGCAAATATTTTTTTCAAAAATCCCTTTGATTCACTTAATCTATCAGCTTCTTTCAAATACTGTGAAAAAGATGCACTCATTTGCTCTCTCGAGAAAATCTTATTAACTCTTTTCAATGAATTTTCACCCAATTTTAATTTGGTTTCATTACTCAATTTGTTGTAATAATCAAACAAAACTTCTGACCAAATATTTTCATCTGGTGGTCTATTGTAACCAGTTGCTTCATTTATATTAGACCCATTGAAATTGATAATTGATTCTAATGGTCCTCCATGATTAACGGCCAATACAGGTGTCTTGAAAAGCATACTTTCAACTGGTACAATTCCAAAATGTTCAAAACCTGGAGTATATAATAATAATTCAGCTTTTTTAATCAATGAATTTTTCAATGTTGACTTTATTGATGGTAAAAATAAAACATCAGTTGATGGTGGCATGACTATTAATTTACCTCTTACTGTAAAGTTTTTCAATTTCAATTCATCACATAATGAAGTTAGTTCTTGTAAGTATTCGGCATTTTCATTAACTCTTGCATCATAACCACCGGCAACTATCAATTTTGGATCTGATTTCGGACTTCCATCCGTCAGATTTTTTGATTTGAATAAAGCAAATGCTTTAATTGCTAACGAAATGTTTTTGGTTCTTTCAAATCTATTAATTGAAAGAAAATATTTGTTTCCCTTTATAAATTCTTCTAATTCAACATCACTTGCCTTGTCTTCTTTACTAAAATTCGATCCGGCTTTAATATCAACACATGGATATATAACACCAGGTTCGATTTCGTCTAATCCTGTGAATGTTTCACGGAATATTCCTTTTGTAAATTTGGAATTAACGATTATTTTATCGCTGACCCCTGTTGACCATTCTTCAATGAAGTTAAATGGAATTCTATAAAGTTGTTTAATAAGTCCACCCTTTTTGGACAATAGTTGATCTGGAAAATGACAGTAGAACAAAATTCTAGAGTCGGCTTTGCTAAATAAATGTAAAATTGGAACTGCGAATGATAATTGATCAACTATGAAATAATCATATTTTAAAATCTCTCCAGTCAAAATAAGTTTGATAACAAGATAAAACTGTCTTATTATGGCAAAAAGAATATGAAATTTTTTAAAGACATGAGTTGGGAAGAAATCTCCATATACCTCAACTTTAAGTATATCATTGCTGACTTCTTCGAAACAATGAGTTTTATCACAATGTGATGTATATACTGTGATATTATTTCCTAACTCTTGTAATCCAACTGCTGCATCAACAACTAATCTTTCGGCTCCCCCGATTCCCAAATCTGGATGAATGAATGCAATTTTCTTTGACTTTGGCTTTGACATTACGAAATTCAATTGAACATAAGATTGAATAATTTCAAGTGATAGTAAATCTCAATTTTTTGATTTAAACTAAAAAAGAAAAATATCTACAATATATTTCGCGTGAAAAAATATTTTGGTTCAAAATGAATTCATTAAGAATATGTATATATATATGTTTGTGAATGTGAACTGATATTTACAATAAACAGCGAGTCTATTAAACAAGTTTTTGTTGATCGAGTGCTATTTTCGCTTGTTCTTCTCTCTCGATTTTCTTTTTTAACTTTTCAGCTTTTCTATCATATCTTGTATCAATAGGATTGAAACCAGCTTCGTCTGAACCCCAAACTGCCC
Source organism: Soucietia sequanensis (assembly GCA_030557975.1). Lineage (NCBI taxonomy): Eukaryota > Fungi > Ascomycota > Pichiomycetes > Serinales > Metschnikowiaceae > Soucietia > Soucietia sequanensis. Next base: position 63,644 of record JANIJN010000030.1, read on the forward strand.
AAGATGGAGTTTCTTTAACATAATCCAAATCGTTGAAATCTTCACCACTTTCTAATAATTCAAAAAATCTTGGATAGTCAATATGAGTGTGCCATTTATTATTGATTTTAAACTTGTTATGGGCAATTAAAATACAACATGAATGTGCGTGTTCAGCTGCAATATCATACATATAATCTCTTGATTGTAATTCTTCAACTAAACTGATAACAAATTGTCGACATTCTTCATAGAACGGTATATTTTGCATTGTTAACGGATTACCATTTCCAGTTGAAGACCCACAAAATGTTGCACCTTTAACTTCAATTTGTGAAGGTTGTGCTTTAACAACCATATCGGCGTAACTTTTTATATCATTCATATTGAAACCTTTAACTAAAGTTAATCTAAAGACAGTACGTTGATGCGCTTGAGTCGTTCTTAAAATATCCAAACATGACATCATTCTTTCCCAGAAATCACTATTCAATGGACGATCAACTTTCTTCAAATCAACTTGAGTTGGAGCATCAATACTTACATATAATTGAGTCACTTTCGATAAAGCAGCTAGATTATCTGGATGTTGTGCGTTACAAACTAAAAACGATGAAATATGTTCCTTATGTAACATGCCCACGAATTCGTTAATATAAGGATAGAAAATAGGTTCCCCAACTAACGATAAAGCACAGTGTTTAATTTGAAAAGCTTCTTGAAATCTATCGATTTGAATACCTGGGACACCCCTCATTTGTTTGATTTTTTGATAATGACCTTGTTTTGCACCTTCAAATACTTTTTCAGGTGGATCCAACTCCCAACGCCAATTTGATTTCGCGACAGGGTTTGTTCCGTGACGCCAGCAAAATACACATTTGTTTGAGCATGCTAATGATGGAGTCGTTTCCATACACAAATGAGACTTGATACCATAAAATGCAAATTTATAACATGATCCTCTACCTCTTAATGCACTTTTGGTCCATCTACAAATTTTAACACCTGAATGTGAACCAACAATCGTATAACCTTGCTTTGTCAAAGATTTGAAAGTTGGAGAATCTTTGGCAACCATTTCTTTGACTTCGGATTTACCACCTAATGCTTTGGTCCCCAGTTTTCTAATAATATCACCCATATCTTCGACATCTACTAAGGTTTCACCATCAGCATCGGTGGAGTCGCTTTCGTCATCATTTTCTTTGTCACTATCATCGATCTCATCGCCTTCGTCGTCGATATAGAAAGGTTCATCATCAGCTAATAAACCTGCAAAATTTTGAATCCATTCGTTTGCCTTTGGCTCACCTTCAAACTTCATACAGACTTCTCCGACAGGAAATAATCTTCGACCACCTAATTTACCCATCCATTTGTCAGCTAATTTCGCTTGATAACAAAATTTTTCTGGCCATGATTCCGAATCACCTAATCCCAAAACTGCGAATCCCAAAAGTGATCTCATCGGATACTTGTCAACTCTGAAGTCATTATAAGTATCTTTCAAATGTTCTAAGAAATAATCAATAGGGGAATCGGTCTCATATGATGGTAAGACAAGTAAATAAATATTCTTTGACGAAGCTTCAGTTTTTGGAGTTTTCATGAAGTATTCTTCAAGGTCATCAACATCGTCATCAAGACTTACCAATTTAGGTGTGTGTTTTAAATCGGGCAAGTTTTCCAATTTTTCGTATAATGCTTTGGCAACTCTATGTGATGATCCAGTCAACGTAGTGTAAAAGATATAGACTTGAGAATCAAGCAAATTTATAGCAGACTTGGTCAATGTTGCTACGGTTGTTGGAGTAGGCTGTAATGGTTTGGAAGCCTTAAAAACCTTTGTACTTCTTTTTGTTCTTGATCTCAATGATGCGATAGTTTTAGGTTTAGTTGAAGATGTCTTTTCTGGTACAGAAGGTGCATGTGAGGTTGTAGTGAAATCAACAGCGTATATTGGTGATTCTCTTTTAGACTGTTTAGTTTCTTTGGCTTTATAGTCCAGTGACAGAAGTTCACCTTCCTTATCTACTTCGCTCAAACTTGTTGGAGTTTGTGATTTATGATGAGTATATACGTAATATATTGTGGCACCTGCAAAAGCTATGGAAAGACGACCGCCAGACGCCAAGTATACAGTGAGACATAGCACGAGTAATGGTAGACCGCTTGTAAGCATAGTTTCGTTTATTTGAATTGGAATATGAAAATGAGTTCTAGCAGATCACGTATGAACTGTCATAGTAGGGTTTATTTAGTAAATTAAAATCTGACATAATGAGAAGCCCCAAAACCAAAAAAAAAATTTAATTAAAAAAAAAAAAAAGAAATGAGCTTGTCTGCACTCTCAATTGTAAGCATAAGCTAAATATAATTTGATATGATATTCTGCTCTTTTTGCAGTCGGCTGCAATGTTCCAGCGTTAAAAAACAGGCTTAAGAGAAGCAGAATCAACAGATTTCACGGTTTTGTATGTAAAATTACAGTATGCTCTCATTTCGATTATACCTTTAATGCAAAAAGTAACATACCATTAATCAGTTTGCAGCAACATACTTAAAAATGATGTTTTATATATATATATGTTCAAAAACGATTTTGACAATGTTTTAGATGATGTTTCGTTTCACAATTTAAAATACTGTATCAAAGAAGTAATAATGTATCACATTAACAATCAATATGACGAATCAAAGTTGAACACAAAAAGTCACTCGACAAACAATGCAGCCTCATTGAATGTGTTGGACCCTTTTATCCCTGGTATCCAAGGCGACCGTTCGGAGCTGTTCATCGATCATTGGAAAGGTAATAAGCAGAGTAGCTTGAATGAGATTCAATTGAGTGCTCTGCAAGTTATCAATAATTATCAAACAAATGAAAGTGGTTCCGTTGATCAGGTCATGGCTGATACTAGTAATCTCGTTTATGGTTTAAGCAAAGAAGACTCTGATTTTCTCAATTCTGTCGGGATACCCAATCATATTGAAAATAGAAATCAAGTTATTTCACAGCAAGAAGTGACAGATACTTCAGCTGGTAATGAAGAGCACATCGTCAAATTCCTTGACGATCCAAGTCTTATCAAATATTTGCTAGAAAATTATGATGATTTCAAACATCTTTTTGAAGATGATCAGGTGCTTCAGCAAAATAGTGAAATGGTTAGGAATGAGACACTTCTTGTACCTGTTGCAAACCAGCAAAGGTATTTGAGTCCTGAATTATCACAAGTGAATACTAAACCATCTGGCGTTGAAAGTGAATATTCTCATCATGCATATTCAAATCAGGCTCCAATGACTTTTTTTCCTCAGCATACCACAAATGGTTCATATCAAAACGTTAACAATACTGCTTTTAACTTTGAACAGTTAAAGCAAGCAAGCATTTACTCGGATCAATTCGTTCAACTCCCTATTTCATCAGATTTTAATACCAATCAAACCAGTGTAAACAACAACCAGCTGCTTAAATATGGTCCACTCGATGATTATGCTTGTCCATCCACTACCAGTGGTGTACCAAGTCGTTTGAATAATCAATCCAGCATCGATTATGGACAACTAGATACCTCCCATTTTCTCAATGATCGGATTAAAAGCTCAACTAATAACAAGTCTCTGGTCATTTCAGATATGAGCCACGATTCAGCTATGAAGTCAACAGAGCATATTCCAATTAATAATTCAAATCATAAGAACGAAGGAATGGTGGATAACTATACAATTGGTAGATTCAGATCATTTACCAATAGCATGAACATAACAATCGAAGAGTCAAACATTCAATGTCTTTCAATTAATGTTCTTTACGATTTATACATAGGGAATGATATATCATGTGTTCAAGAACATGAAGTATTATCGAATCGTGCCTTCGAAAGTAACAATCCTGAAATTCGATTAGATAAAGCCAAGAAGTTACTCGAAGTTAGGCTGCACGAAGTTGCGGGTTCCTTGCAAAGAAAAAGGTATACCAGAAACATTGATTGTATCATGAACTTGGTTGAAAATATAGTCTACTATGAAAGTTCCGAGTATAGAACAACTAATCCTTATGAGCCTCAGTACTATAGGTTCGAGCTTAATGACAAGGGGGAAAAAGTAAATGAGACCAAATGTGGAATGTGTGCATATTGTGAAGAGATTAAATTTCTCCCTTTCAAAAACTCAAGTTATCTATCACACTTAACTTTAGAACATGGTATTTTTTCCAATAATTACTTAATTCCTGATGGCTTATATTTTGGAGTTTATATTACACCTAAACTAAAGCAGCACGATACCGTCTCGCCACGAATTATACAACTTGATGAGTCGGATAATTCACCTGACTTCCCTGAGTCTTCATCTTCATCTGCACAATCATCTACCTCACCTGAGGGCAGTGAACCTAATCTCAAGAAAAAACCCCTGCCAAAGTATCGTGAGAGAGAAGCCATTCAGTGTGCAGCTTGTGGCGAAATCATTGAGACATCTTGCTGGACAATCAAGTCGAATCCACTATTAAGTTATTTCAGGCATTATAAAAAGAAGCATAGTAATTTGACGGTAATATATAAAGGAATCCCTCCTTTGAATGAAAACCAATATGTCAAAATTGACAAAAGAGGAAGAACCCTCAAAATTAAGTAAATAAAACGTGGAGCGAAACCTTATTCTTGTGTATAACCCAAGTAAAGCATACCAATATCAAAGTATTATAATCTTATGTAATTATGTATATCTGTGATATATAGGCAGTTGCCTGTTATCAATTATCGTAAAAATGAGCATCACACGACGTTGTTTTCATTCGAGAAAAGTATAACGATGTATTTGAGGTTTAGCTATAGCGTATCGAGCAGTACTCCAATCAAACACAATACAGCTGTACTTAGATATATGGAATCTATTTGAGCTTAATATTCAGTATATCAAATACACTGCTGTTGTCTCTCCTCATACCTGTCTCGTGGACTATTCTTTGTGCACTACATTGGACACAGTACACACCGTTTTTTACCACGCTCACATCCTCAGAACTGATATTTCCTACAAAGCAGCATCTATTGTTACCGTTCACTACTTTCACGCAATAAAGTAGCCCACCCGCCGTATTTGAATTGATTTCCTTTGCAACTCTGCTTTTCACAATCATCCTCTCCAAATCAAATTTTTTGATAGTTCTATTTTATTTCAAAGGCTTTATTTGCTTTTTCTCCAACATCAGAGAATGGCAACCATAGATTCACATCAAGTTATAACATTAGCTAGTGTAAGCTCACTCAATTCAAGTTTAGCTAATAACAATAACAATAATAACAATAACGGTTCAAGTCCAAGCCCAAATTCAAAACCTCAGAAAGCGATTATTTGGAAAGATTTTGGTGTTTACCTTGACAAGAAGTTAAATTATCATATTGACCCAGAGGCTGATAAAACGTCTTCCACGAGCTCTCATATCATATCAAGTCACACTCCAGATTCTTCTTACTTGTCTCAAATCATTAAATATAAAATCTGTACTTCTTGCAATCGTCCTATTGGTGAAGAATCATTAAAATCACATTATCAAAAGTGTTCCCAAATGAAACAAAAAAAACAACCACAACAGCAGCTTGAAGAAGACGAGTCTTTGAGTGGCACCAATGGTAACTCGAACGGATTCAAAAGAAAAAGAGGTAGAGGACCGGCTAATCCCTTATTAGATCTTGAACCTTCGTCTGTTGATTCATCAAGAAACTCAACTCCAGTACCGGGGACTCCCACCTTTAATGGCAATGGTAAACCAAAGAAAAAATACAAAAAATCGCAAACTCAAAAAGAGAAAGAAGCAGCCAATGCCGCAGCTGCTGCTGCCGCTGCTGCCTTGAAAGTTGATAGAGATGATTTTGTAAAAGATGATACATCAGCTGGTACTGGTGACATAAACTCTTCGGATACTGTACCCTCGGATCAGTTCAATAATAATATTAACAATCATAATAATAATAATAATTTTTCTAGTAATACAAATATTACCGCTAGTGAAAGTTATAACTCCACAAATGGTAGTACCAAAAAGAAAAAGCAACTCAAACCAAAAGCTCAAGCCAAACCCAAAGGTCCGGTTGACGTAGAAAAACAATGTGGTGTTCCATTACCATCAGGGGGATTTTGTGCAAGATCATTGACATGTAAAACACACTCCATGGGAGCTAAAAGAGCAGTTCTAGGTAGGAGCGCGCCATATGATTCCTTATTGCAACAATATCAGAAAAGGAATCAAGCGAAGTTAGCAGCAAATAATGTATTAGCAGCTCAACGCCGAGAAAATGCGCAGTTTAATGGTAATCATGGTGAAATCGGTGATGAATCGAATTTAAATAATGGTGCTTATAGTAAAGTATTGGATCCTGATGAAGAGACGCATTTAGTATTAGAGGGGCTATCAAAAAATCATCCAATGCCTTTAGAAAGAAAAATAATGACACCAGCAAGAAATCGTCATAGATTTTTATATATGAGAGAAGCATATGCAAATGCATTAATCACAACTGGTAGTTCAAGTCAAGCAAGTCAGTCAAATCAAACGGGTGATCAAACTTTGGCGAATCAAGCGATCTCTGGCTCAATCGGTGGATTACAAGGAAGATGTGCTTTAGTTAATGTTGATCCTTCTGGTTCTTCTTCTTCGTCATCAAACAATGATTCAGTCACGCAATCATTTGCATCAATTACCGGAGAATTATATCAAGTTCGAGCACCATCAAAAGCAATATTATTATCTGCTCAACATAATGCTCAACAACAACAGTTATTTCAGCAACAAGTGTTGAAAGCTCAACAGCAACAGCAACAATTACTTTTGATGAAACAACGCCAAGTCCGAGCTCAACAAGCTAAACAACAACAACAACAACAACAGCAGCAGCAACAGCAACAACAAAGCCAATAATGAAGACGAAAACTTCTTCAAGATCAAAACTCAACTACCATAATGTATACTATTTTTTCTTCAGTTCTTTGGTTAGGCAGTTTTCACTTTGCTTCATCAAAATGAATCCTTTTATCTACGGCTTGAAATTTTCTCTTTTTTTTTCATTACATTTTATTTATACCTTTACTCAACCCCGTGTATACTATTTACCTTGTATACTATTTACTGTTAAATTTTAATTTTGTTAGATATATGTATATGTATATAAAATCAATCAATAGATTTCGTATGTGTATAGCTTTACTTCGAAGTTTTTACCTCTGGCCAATACGGTCTATTTTTAACAATCCAAGGATGACTCGAAAGTTCTTTCAAAGGTAATCTTTTATATGGATTTTTTTGCAATAATCTTTTAATTAGATCAGCAGCGTCATCGTCGATGTAGGAAGGAATTTTGAGATCAACTTTGGCAATTCTTTTATAAGTTGCGGTTTTATCAATTTCTTCGAAAGGGGGTTTACCAACTAAAAACTCATAACATAATATTCCTAATGACCAAATATCGACAGAAAAATCGTGCTCTTTTGATTCAACCATTTCAGGAGGTAAATAATCAAGAGTACCACAAATAGTTAATCTTCTTTGGTTAGTATTAGGATTTGACTGAACTGACCACCCAAAGTCACTCAACTTAACAGTTTTGTCGGTTGATAGTAAAATGTTTTCGGGTTTGATATCACGATGGATGATGTTTTTCGAATGCAAATATCTTAAAGCGGTCGATACTTGGTATATGTAATTTGAAGCCATTATGTTATCAAATCTTCTTGTAACTTTCAAATGTTGGTATAGTTCACCATGAAGAGCATACTCAAGAATTAAGTAAACGTTCTTATCATCATGGAAAAATCCAAGTAACCTTGATATTTGAGGATGGTTCAATTTCAGCTGAATTTCGATTTCTCTCCTAAAATTTTTTTCTAGTTTGAGATCAATTAGATCTTTTTTTGACATAACTTTAATTGCAGCTATAAAGTCAGATTCTTTATGCTTTACACAATAAACTTTACCTAATTTTCCTTTACCTAATACCTTACCTATCTCGAAATCATCAAGGCACATTTGTTTGAGTTTTGGAGATGTCAAGGGTAGTAAAGTATTTCTCTTATGAACGTTGATTTCTGAAATAGATTTTCTTGTCGCTGAATAACGTGATTGCAGATATTGAGAAACCGCTGGCAGTTTAGAAGGGGTATACGTTTGTCGTATTGAGTGGTGAGGCTTTAGTGAGCTGTTTCTTTGATCATTTGCGAGTGTTGATGCTGAAGCAATTGATGACGATATTCTACTTGACGGCGTCGTTGTTTTTGTTGAAGATATTCTGTTAGATGATGTTATAGCGGTATTATGAAAAGACTTTTTTGATTTGGCGACTCTTGAGTTGTGACTATTTGAATCATATGAGCCTAATGGAAAATTTTGTAGCGGCTTTCTGGTATGATTGTGATGCGTGGAAGACTTTCTTGTTAGTTTGTTATTATTACTAGTAAATCTATTATTATAGAAGTTGGCGGCATTATTATCAGTCGAAATGGGTAATTTAGACTCAGTCATAACCGGTGGTTGTTGCGATACTAAAGTTGTATGACCATATGATTGGTGTAGCGCAAATGGACTTGATAATGACGTTTTGTGCTGCTTCATTCTTCTCTGGCCTATGAGGTTGTCAAGTTGTTATTTGTGGTTTGATCAAAAGTAAAGAATCTGAAAGTAAATAGAATAAATACTTACAAACATCAAAAGGTAAACAGAGCGGGTTTTTATATAATCCGTACACCAAAATATCTGAATAGTTCACGCGTTTTTGCAATCGAAAGCTACTATGGTAATTATATGATGATTGATGGCACTTGCCACCAGAGTAACCATTGCTTTACTTGACCGATATCTAATCTCTTCATGGTTGGGCTTTCAATATAACTCAAATTTAGCAGATGCTGATCAAAAATTTATAAATGCTGCTAAGTCTGTTAAAAATCACTTCACGGATGTAAAATGTTTCAAGGACAAATTTTTGAAGTCAATCTGTAGGAGTTGTGTTCGATGTAATGAAATATTCATGAAATGTGTAACAAGCTAACTTCGTGCCAATTAACTTTTTGTTTTATATACACTTAACACTTAATAAAAGTATTTTCACACAAATGGATTTAGTGTTTTAATGGCATTTTTTAGGATAATTATGATTAATTATATAATTAATTATTAATTATTTATTCAGATATTTGTTTCAATCAAAAAAAAAGAACAAGAATCTGCCTCAAGAATACGATGCCCTGTCAGGTTAATTATCGGTATAGCTCATCGGTAGAGTACAAACTTCTGTGCACGTATGGTATTTCATACGACACTAAGTATGTTACTAAATAAATTGAGTATTTAACCAGCGTTGCATATTGATTTGCACATAAACGTGTAGACTTTGAAAGCGACACGAGTGCAGTGTGATGCAGCGTCTAGCTTACATAAGGGTAGGTTGCTTGAGTGTCTACTGTATATTAATCATGAGATTGTATTCTTTCATAGAATGTGAAAGTTGAAATACAAGAGGTTGAGATTACCCCGGATTTTACTATTTTTGCTGAGCGACAAATATACAAGCGAAACAATTTTCGCCGGGCAGATAAATAATAACAGCCATGGATCATAGGCCTACATTTGAATCAATGCAATAATCAACTGCAAAGATCCAGTGAAAGATAATAAAACTCGGTGTATTTCTGTATGTACTAACAGTATGTCAGTAGAATGTGTATTGGCATCCTGCACACAACCACAGAGCTTTATTCCCAACAAATAAATATTTCGTCTCGTTTAGTGAAGGATTTTTCTGTGAAAGTTTATCGGGACGGACTTGTTAGTCTGTATACTTTATATACAACATAAAGTTAGGACATGCTATAGAATTTTGAGATATCGTATATTCACATTTTATTGGCTCCTTTTCCGCTTGCTTATTCTCAAGTTACTCTCTGTCTGCTCCCGTAAAGGCTCGTACAATTGCAATCAGCATTTGACTATTTTTCATAGCATTAGCTTTTCATTACCAATATAGAAGTTGACTTTATCAATAGTGAAGAATTGAAAGTCACACACCCACAATTACAGATTTTCTTGTGAACAACTATAACAGATCTCCTCAACTCACCATTCCTCTTCTCCTAAATCGTTGGAACTGTAATATCATAATATCTGCATGCGTCTTCTAAATAACAATAAAACGAAATATTCTTCAAGTGATAATCTTAATCTTGACCTTGAACAAGCAAATCCGGGGACTATAAAGATCGATTGTTCAGGAGCTTACATTGCAAATGATCATTTGCTAAGACAGCAATACTCTTCACCAACTCCCTCAACAAGTCCATCTCCTCAAAATTCTGATATATCATCATCAGAATCTGATGATAATGAAGAAAACTTACATCAAGATCAAATTTCAAAAGATAAGACATTGAGTCAGCCCAATAATGGAAGTGTCGTAAGCCTACCACCCAATTTAGACGCCATGAACGTTGATAGTGTCAATAAGTCTCAAGTAGAGCTATCTTCAAAGTCTAGTCATTCTGAGATTGATGAAATAAATAATACAAAAAATAATATAACGTTACCGAAACATAATAGTGAAATTATTCATATTTCCGTTGATATTGGCGGAACCTTAACAAAACTAGTATATTTCACAAAAAGCAGTAAAAATGTCAATGGTATTGGAGGTGGTAAATTACATTTCAAAGATTTTCAAACTGAGCAATTTAGTACTGACGTGTTGAAGTTCATGATTAAATTAATACAAAAATCAATAATAAAAAAATCTTATCCTCCAATCACTTACATAATGGCAACAGGTGGTGGTTCTCATAAATTTTATGATTTAATGACTAAAACTTTTCGTAAAAACAATTTACCAATGAAAATTATCGCCAAAGATGAAATGGAATGCTTGATCAAAGGTCTTGACTGGTTAATTACTAAAATTCCAAATGAAATATTCACGTATGATTTGAAACAAAATGACACTTCATTTATTCCTGGTCCCGATACTCAAGATGAAGATGAAAAATGTATATACCCCTACTTATTGGTTAATATTGGTAGTGGTGTTTCGATGATCAAAGTTACAGGACCTGGACGTGAAGGATTTGAAAGAATTGGAGGATCATCATTGGGTGGTGGTACATTGTGGGGGTTACTTTCATTATTAACGGATGCAAAAGATTATAACGAGATGCTAGAAATGGCTCAGCGTGGTAATAATGAAAATATAGATTTATTAGTTGGTGATATTTACGGACAAAGCTATAATAAAATTGGCTTGAAGTCAAGTCATATTGCATCATCGTTTGCAAAAGTTTTCAAGAAACTAAGATTTAATAACAACTCAAAACCATTGACACCAGCAGAGAAATTATCTCAATTTCAACCTGAAGATATTGCAAGATCTTTATTGTACCTGATATCAAATAACATTGGACAGATCGCTTATCTACAGGCAGTTAGATTTAATCTAAAACGAATTTACTTTGGGGGTAGCTACATTTCTGGTCATAAACAAACTATTCATACCTTAAGTTTTGCTGTTAACTTTTGGTCGAACGGTGAAATGCAATCATATTTTTTGAGACATGAAGGTTACCTTGGGAGTGTTGGTGCGTTCATGATGGGCCCAAATAGTGAAGGATTCAATAGTCATAAGGACACCAACACAGATGCGTCTTAATAATAGCAATATAACGATATAATTTTATGAGTATTTCAATTCTCTTAATGATTCATGTTTATTTCGGAAATTTTGAAACCTTTATCAATACTTTCTAATCTTTTTTTCAATTCTATTCATGTTATATTGCTTCACGACATTCATTCATTCAGTAACGCAGCTTCAACATAATACTACATCGCACAGACTAGCTATGCCAGTCTATCTATTTATTCTATTTAATTAAAAATATATCATTCTTAGTCGTACTTTGTAATTTCAAGTGACAATGTAACGTTACACTCACGCGACTAAATTCGATTATTGGCAAAAAAAGACAAAAAAATTACAATAAAAAAAATTAAATTCAAGGAAACTGAGTCAGATTATACCGAGTACACTCAATCTAGTATATTGTGGTTTTCACGAATATTTTTTTGGTTTCAGCCCATCACCTCCTTATCACGTTTTGTTGTACCATCTGTCAGCTCTTCTTCTGTACTTTTTGCTCTTTTACCTTCTTAATGTTGGATAATGAATGAGATTAGTACTGATCCAACTGCCCCTCACATATCGAACTCATATTTAAGAAAGTATAACAAAGAATCATCACCAATTCATTCGTACAATATATCAAATCGTAATAATAACGGTCTTCATCCATACTTACATACTTTCAATTCAGAGTGGATAGACAGTCCCGATAGCTCACCTTCAAAATCAACCAAACTTTACTATAATAATAACAATAACAATATCATAAATAATATGCCGGCGGCTACAACCACAACGACTCACATTTCATCGAAATATGAAACCCCATCGAAACTAGTAAGGTCTAATTTTAACTATATCACTCCATCTAGTGATTCTAAATTCAATGATGGTAAACTGATAAATAGAAATTCATCGTCTAATTCAAATGAAGCTCCTAATGATTTATTATCATCATCTATATTATCAAATGATTCAACAGATTCATCACCATTGAAGCATAATATCAAAAATGCAGATATTTTTTATTCAATGATTAATACAATTGTTGGTAAAGATAAATTAGCTAAAGTTGGACAATATTCACTTCGTTTGTTACTTCATTATTCAAGTAAAACTGAATCATACTTGAGCAATGACTTAATAAATATCAAAACAATCAATGAAAGATATTATAATAAAGAAAAGCAATTGGAACTTATCAGAAACTTTTTAAAACACCCAAAAGATTTTGTAAGAATTGTCATAATATTAATATGCTCTGTTTTCAAATTACGATTTCAAGGTATGGCAAAAGGCTTATCAACTTATAGACAATTCTTGAGATTTGGTAAAACTCCATTCAGAATACGTGATTTATATAATAAGTTTCACTCAAATTACGATGCTCAAACTAAAACAGTGAATAATAAAATTTTCAATAAATCATTAGTGGGTGACTTAATTTCATTATACTATGGTGTTAACGATGAATCAACGTTGTTGTATAAACTTAATTTATTCGATAATAAAAAGCTATATGACTTTGTTTCTAGACACGAGTCAATTGCATGGTATTACGAATCTTGGTACGCATTATATAATGCATACCTCAATTTGACCAACATAAATAAAGAAGAGATGGATATCAAGATTCAAATTCAAGTCAAAAAGAAAGCAAAAGTATTATCAAAACAATTACTAGGTGGTACCGCAATCCGTACAATTGATAACTTTCCAAATCATGGCGCAACGGGGGATGATTCAACGAAAGACTTGAAATTATTAAATGATATCAAATTCAAAAAATTCAACGCTTACTTGGATATCTATAAAAATTTATCAGACATTGTATTCAATTCATATAGCGTTTTTCATATAAAATTGCCTTTTGATACTTTACAAATTTGGATGGGTATCTCCGCTTCTTCATTAAGCTCGATCAAAATATATCGTGAGACTAAGAAGAGACTAATTGAAGAAGAATCAAGGAAGAAAGTCTAGAAGGGTATTCCATCCATAATGATCTTTTATTTTCCTTTTCATTTATAAACCCGTTTTGTATATTATAAGTTTTTAGTTCTCTATTTAGATTAATTTTAATTAGCTTTACTTTTACTCGTTAATCATCACTTAAAACATCGTCTAATGTAAGGTCATTAGAGAGCTTACTAGCTTCTTTCCAAAATTTCGACAAATGTCTTGAACCAGAATCACAAGCAATGACAACGATTTTTTGACCTGGTCCATTTTTAATTGCAGTTTTGACAGCAGCAATACAATTGATTGCAGCTGAGGACCCCCAAAATAATCCATCATTGATAGATAAATATTTGGCCATTTTTAGAGCTTGAGTATCAGTTACTCTAATTGCTTCATCGATATTGTTTTCACCTTGTTTGAAGTTCCACGTTAATCTATTTAATCCAATACCTTCTATCAACGTATCAACTTGATGTCTTCTTCTTGTACCTTCCTTTTCAACTGTGTCATACATTACCCCATAGTTGATTCTATTTGCTAGACCCGAACCTTGCGGGTCTGCTAATATAATTTTCACTCGAGAGTTCTGTTCTTTCAAAAATTTCGAGACTCCCGATATAGTTCCGCCAGTTCCTGACCCATTAATAAAAACATCAATATCATGGCTCATTTGCTTCCAAATTTCACGACCTGTACTTTTGTAATGAATCCTCCAATTGAAATCGTTCTCAAATTGATCAGCAAATATTGCATTTCTCTTATCTTCTTTATCATCATTTATCTTTTTAGCTCCTAATCTTGCAGCGTTTACATATTGTTGTGGATCAACGATTGATGCAGGTTTGACAGGTTCTAATTCAGCACCCAAGGATGTCAATAGTTGTAATTTCTCCGGAGAAGTATCATCAGGTAAACAAATATGAGCAGTATAACCAAGAGCATTAGCTAATAAAGCAAAAGAAATACCCGTAGAACCTGAAGTTCCTTCGAAAATAATATCACCATTATGAGGCTTCAAATTACCTAGCTTTTCATTTTCTCTTATGATAGCATATGCAACTCTATCTTTTGCACTACCAGCTGGATTCATCAATTCTAATTTGGCGTAAATTTTACAGCCGGTAAGTTTGGATAACGACTTTATTTCGATGAGTGGAGTGTTCCCAATTAGTGATTCAACACCACGACCTCGTGGTGGTAAAGAAGTTAGAGCATCATTTGTTATTTCGACATCTTTAGTTAGAGTCACGTAAAGTTCCCTTGCTATTATTATGGAAGACAATATTACTGCAGAGGATTTCAAATAAAATTGCCAGCTTGACATTTCGATCGTCAAGGATGAATGAACACCGGTTTGATCAAAAGGGAGTTAAATGTAGCGCTGCTTAAAACTCAATGCAGCACTGTGAAATAAAACAGCTTTCTTTTGATAATCAACCAATTCGAAATTACAAACTCGACGTAACAATAGAGTATAGCTCGAATTGTTCAGATTATCAATGCATGTTATCGTGACAGGGAATATTGATCGCATGCGATGCCCCTCTTTCTAGGTGTACGTGTGAGAAGTTAAAAAACTAGAAATGCTATGTGGCAGGCGATAGAGCAAGGGCAAAGCCAGGATGAACCAAGACGAGTATATGTCAGTAGCCATATGTTGTTGTCATTGAATCTAATAATAATGGTTTGTTGGCGTCTCTTTTGAAGGATCTATAGAGCTTCAAAAAGTAGAACCCTGAATTGTACTTCTTATAGCGTTACGTTGAGACTCACAAAAAGTAAACTCAAAAGAGCGTAATTTACCAACATTTATTTGGTAGTATTGACAAGAACATACCCTGCATTCCCATATATTGCTTTTACTCCAAGCTAATTTTTCGAGCGAAGATCCTCGAAGGAACAGTATTTATATCATCATAAGATCGTCTACATTCCACTCTGGCGTAATATTCCATCATCGCAGAACAATAACGCCATTCTCTCTGCGCAACTAAATGTTTATCTAAGTCAAAGTATAACTCAGAGACATAGACTGATATATCGCCTAAAATATCACACAAAATACCAAAACTCTTCTTCTATATACAAACTTGATGATCAGTGGATAAACATCTTTTACTTGAAATGGCTTCCACTCTGAATGATTCCGATAGTCTAATATCATCTAGAACTGATGATAAGGCTAGCAGCGAAAACATTGAAAGCTCTGATGGCGATAATGGTAAAAGAAAATGGAAAACCAGAAAACCGAGAGGTTCAAGAGCTTGTCTTGTTTGCAGACTAAGGAAAGTAAGATGTGATGCCGAAAGTCAAATGCCGTGTACGAATTGCATCACTTTTGGTTGTGATTGCAAGATTCCTGAATCAAGAAGGAAGAGAAATAATAAAGTTATTCCTTCAAAATCATCTGCATCAACAGTTGAACTACCTGCTTATGCACATAACTTCCAGCCACAAGAATTGCCAAATAATCAACAATTTCACACATTACAACAACATGTACAACCTTTTCATCAACAACAATTTTCACAACAAGAACAGCCATATCCAATACAACAGTTCGCCCCCATTCAAGCTCAACAACAATATCATCAACAAATTCCAATGCAAGCGCCCCCTCAAAATTTTCAACAACCTCCTTACCCACATTATCAAGTACTTCAATCATATCCTTATCAACAGCAGCAATTCAATCGAACCGAAAATCAAGTTACCCAACCAGCACACATTTATGATCAACACTTGACGAGTAACATAATCGCTAACAATAATTTAAATAATAATGATGCATCCAACCAGGATAAAATGCATATTCCCAACAAGAATGACTATATCTATCAAAACAAATTGCCTTATATACCGACAAAAGAAGAAACGTATATTCAACCTCAAGAGCTCGGGACACATCATGAAGTCGGTGGATTTTTGCATCCAGATATGAATCCAAATACACCTACCTCAAAACCTCTTTTACCAGCGTCATCACATACTTATCCTTCTTTCTCAGGACAAGTTAAATCGGAAATCCCGATAGCATCTATTCAGCCCAATTTACAGTCAAATGAAAACAATCCAGTGCCACAGACTCTTCCCTTCGTCAAACAAGAATCATACTCGCCACAACTGAAAGATGAACCCATAAAACCTCAACAAAAGCCAACGCCTTTCTTACCACCCCATGTAGCCGTTCCAGGACCACGATTACCAGGGATTCTAATCAATAATGATAATGGTTATAGTGCTCATACTGAAGAAAACGATACAACTTTTGTTCCTAATGAGCCAATATTGAATATATCAGCAATTAACGTTACGCCTTTTTTTGATCCATCTGATCTTGAAACTAAACATACAGTAGCTAATGGTATAAAAATAACTCAAAGTAGACACTTAAGTGAATTTACGTACTTTGGCCCAACATCATGTTACTTTTATTTCGCAAATGGAGAATTATTGGATGATTGGATAGATGGAGATCAACAATCTGATGAAAGTAAGGAAGATTCTCCATCAGAAGATGAAAAAAACTTCAAATATCAATCTTATTCAAATATTGACGCCAATGAAGTTTTATCGGAATTGTCAATCCTCAATATCAAGCAAGCATTTTATTTGCCTTCAAAGCATATAAGCTCGATAATATATGAAGCATTCTTCGAACACGTCTATCCGCAAGTCCCCATAATAAATAAAGAAGGCTTTTTAAGACATGTTAATGACCCAAATCCTAATAAAAGACCACCCTTGATTTTAATGCAAGCAATGTTGTTGGCAGGCTCAAGATTTTGTTCTCACCCATCCATACTTGATGCGGATGGTAAAAATTCTGCTACAAGTCAAATTTTATATAATAGAGCCAAAGCATTGTATGATTCGAGTCTTAGATTCGAGTATGTTGGGGATCTGTTAACTGAAGATGATGGTCAATTGATTTTCAATTATCCAACAGTACTAGTGCAAGTACTTTCTCTTTTGTCATGGTATTGGGAAGGACCAGCGGATGTTAACAGGGGGCCATTTTATTGGATCAAAAACGCAATCACTTTGTCACAGAGTTTTGGATTCCATCGAAATGCAGAGAAAACGCATCTCATTAAAATTATGTACAAAAAATTTAGGGGATCAAGAAAAGTTACAAAATTTAAAGTTTACCAACAAATTTATTATTGGAAAAAAATGTGGTGGTTTTTATGCAATAGGGATAGGGGTATCTCACTCAGTTTTGGTAGACCTATTGCCACTGACACTGATGATTGTGATGTAGCAATGATAAACTTGGAAGATTATTCACTTTATGAATCAAATTGGGATATTAATAACGAAGAGCAAAAACTTCAAGCAGAATTTTTCATAGCTTTGACTCAATTATCAGAGCTTGTTGGGATCACAATTAAAGAAGAATATAGCGTTGGACTTGGTTCCAAGCTGACCAGTTTCAAAAGACACATTAAGATTGTAAAGCAATGTAACTTGATTGCAGGATATTATTACACGAATTTACCGGAAAACTTGATCTTTAATAATCATAATTCAAAGTCTATGAACTTTTACTCAAGCTTAATAGGCAGTTTATACTTTATTTTATTATATCATATAAATCGAGTGAAGTTTGCATCCGTGACAAATGAAAATAATAAGTACTGGGGTATTTCGTTTCAGTCAGTATATATGTCATCAATAATTGGTCAATACTTGAACGAACAGGTTGAAAATGGCTCATTGAAACTACTACCAACTTTGGTCATTTACATAATGGCTTTGACTATGATTTTATTGTCATTTCATACTGACTCATCAAACAAAATTGTGGCAAAAACGGCATCAAAACAAGTACGGGCTTGTTTGAATTTCTTAAGACAGACTCATGAAACTTGGCCAGGACTTTCATATATGCTAATCACTTTTTTCTCAGAAAGATTAAATTCACATAATACAAAAAGCAGCTATATGGTGAAAGCCAAGAAAATGTTGTTCGATGTTTGTAGGGAATATCAAATTAATGAAGAAAAGTTAAGTAGAGATTCCAATAAGACAATTGACATCAACTTTTTGCTCAACAATAACGATAAGAAAAAGAAAACTTTGGAGGGTGACAGTGAGGATGAAGTCGGTGCAGAACCAAAGAGTAATAAAAACAAGCATAATATCAATAATAATAGAATTAACAGCTATAATAATTCTGAAGATGATTTAACTGAAAATTGGGATATTAAGGATGATTTGGATGATATTACACTACCAATATTTAATACGAAAACAATCAAGTTACCACATTATGATTCTGATTTTTATAAAACATTCGACATTAGCCATTTATTTCCTAGAAACAATGCCAACAAGCAATACAACTTACAACGCTCCGCAACTTCCAATACTCTTGGGCCATCGAACGTGGCAGTAGTCAACACAATGCAAACTGATAATACAACAAACAATGGTACTCTGGCGTACTATGATTCATTGAGTGGGTATAATGGTAGCAGTAACGATGGATCAATTATGTTTAATAAAGCAAATGATAGTGATACCAATAATGATATCCGCCACAATAACCACGGCGATCAATATCCAAATACTGTTTATTGTACACCAGTAACTGCAGCCAGTACCATACTGTTAAATAATATCGATTCGAGCAATGTGGATGATAATGCGACACCTGCCATGGCTCACGATGACACTCATTCAAGAAGTCAACCCGATAGTGTCGAAAGTGATATATTGTTGGACACTCAATATTTTTTGAATGTTGATAGTGGTGTCGATTGGAACACTTTCAGTATTTAGCTTCACTATTTATATATACGTCACTTTTTTTTTGCAGTCTCGTCCATTCATATGTACAGGTTTTTTCTTATTGTGCACGAATGTTTATGTAATCTTGCCGTTCAAAACTACATAGCAAACCCCACACTTTATGTTGATGAGGATAATCACATTTAGCCAAACATTGCATAATTTATATAGGATCAGATATTTTTGCGTGATAAATCATCGTATATTCGCAGAGTAAGGTGAATGCTGCTTTAATCTTAAGTGCAGTTTTTCGGCTTCTTTGTAATGGGCCATGATAACCATAAGCGAAAATAAAAATAAAAAAAAAAAAAGAATGAAAAAAAAAAAAAAAAAAGATAAAATAAATGAATTCATATTCAATACTTCCCCAGAAGAAAAAGAGAAGCATTCAGTGATTAGGCATAATTACACTATACATTTTTATACACGCAATTCTCTACACCAAAATCATTTATCGAGTCATTACAATCTATCATTATCGCTAAAACTCTTATACCGTATCAACATTGTATATTCCAGACAAACCATTCTACCTTTTTTTCATTTCGTTAATTCCGTCCCGCTACACCGTCATTCTATTGTATAAAGTCCGCAACGCCCCGGTTGTTCATTGACTTACATTTGTATATATCAGAAATAATCATGGTTAAAGTAAAACAAGAATCATCACCTCCTGCTGATAATTCTACGAGTCCTCCCAATAAATCGAAGTCTGGAAGTTCCGAAACTTTGTCTGCCGTCAATGATCAAAAGGCAAAACCGGCAAGTGACAAACCAAAAGCCTTTACTATCAAATATAAGCGCCCAAGAGGTTCACGAGCTTGTGTCGTTTGTCGATCAAGAAAAGTCAGATGTGATGCTGAAATACATATACCATGTACTAATTGTATAACGTTCGGATGTGACTGTACTTTACCCGAAGCTAAAAAGAGAGGTAATTCTGCTGGTGATGTGAAAGCAAAAAAAAGACAAACAAATTCAGTTTCTAAAAATCAAGAGCAAAGCAATATCCCATCCTCATCAAATTCAGCGCCCAATACAGACAAATTTACACCAGGTGTCTCAAAATCACATCAAAGCTCTGAAAAGAAGAATTCAAATGGTGACAACACAAAAGATACTCAAAAAAATAATATTGAATCTAAATCAAAGTCAGACCACCCTGCCTCCAATAGTGAACCGGTCTTGAATATATCACAAGTGAGTGTTCCTCCTTCGCTTACATCAAATTACAAAACAAGACCTCTGATGCATAAGCGTGATATAAATGATAAGAATTCCGGTGGGCATAAAGCATCTCTTACTTTTCTTGGATCTTCTTCGATTAGTCTTGTAACTCAGAAAGTCGGTCAAAACCATGTTCAACTAGCCGAAGATATATTTGATGTTAGTGAAAATTCACTTGATTCAGTTGAATTGGAGATTTTGAAATTAAGAGGAGCTTTTCTTTTACCATCGAAAGAGTTGGCTCTTGATTTGATAAACATTTATTTCGAACGTGTTCACCCCTTAATGCCTGTTATAAATAGAAGCGATTTCATGAAAAAGTTCAATCATCCAACCGACAAACCTTCTTTAATGTTGCTACAAGCTGTTTTGTTATGTGGTTGTCGTGTATCGAGTAATCCTTTATTGTTAGATTCAAAAGGCTCAAATAATTTGGCTTCTTTGACCTTTTTTAGAAGGGCAAAAGCTTTGTATGAAACTAATTATGAAAGTGACCCCGTTTCGATTATCCAAACCGTTATTTTAATTGGTTCTTATTGGGAGGGTCCTGAAGATGTTACAAGAAATTCGTTTTATTGGACAAGAGTCGCAGTTGGTCTAGCCCAAGGTTTTGGATTCCAAAGGGATATAAGTAATTCTCCTACTCTATCCTCATCTGAGAAAAAAATTTGGAGAAGAATTTGGTGGTGTTTATTTGAAAAAGATCGTAATGTTGCAATTGCCTTCGGTAGGCCAACGGTCATTGATTTGAATGATTGTGATGTGCCAATGCTTACTATGGATGACTTTAATGAAGATGATGATGAAACCAACGAAAAGTCAGCTTATCCAGTTGATGAAACCCAAGCACTCTATTTCATTCATTTGGTCAAACTAGCAGAGATTACAGGTATCATTATAAAGCATCAATATACAGTTAAAGCAGAACAAATGAAACGCAAAAATAAATTTTCGATAATTCAACATTGTGATATGTTAATGGGTATATGGTTCACGAATTTACCTCCACAATTGGTCTTCACATTGACTGATTCAACAAGTCAGAACTTCTACTCCTCGTTGTTGAATGCTCAGTATTATAATCGTCTTTACTTAATTCATAGGGCTAATTTGTTGAGAATGGCAAAATCCTCCTCAACGAATCCAAATAATTATAAATATCCGTCGTGGGGAATATCTTTTCAAGCTGCTCGAATGATTTCTATAGTCTCGAAAATTTTACTTGACAAGGGACATTTGAAATACTGCCCTGCAATGTTTGTCTATATTCTATTCAGTTCTTTGATGATGTTAATTTATCACGTTGATTCTCCGAATAGTGTCGTCGCTTCAACCGCCCTGGACTCTTTGTTCATTTCGAGAGCTGTCTTGAAAGAACTTACATTGTATTGGCCCATTGCTGGTGTTTTAATGAAACTCTTTGATAAGTATGCAAACGATAAGTTCAAAAGAGCAAAAGTTATCGAAAATGGTACTAAAATGGCTGAATTGGAAGAATTGAATGCGTCAAAAAATGTGATTAAGACTCAAAACGATATAAATAATTATTACGGTAATGACGCTGTAAATTCTGTTAAAAATGGCAATGGGGATTTCATTCCTAAACATCAAAATAATAATGATTCTCGATATAGAAATGATAACCAACATAAAAGCGATAATAGTCGTAATACTAGTTATGTATCTGAGTATTCGGTATCTCCTGGTTCAATAATACCTGATCATCAGTCCCATCAACAGCATACTTCTCAAAGTACGAGTCACCAACTGAGTAGTCTTCGATACCATCAACAGCAGCAGCCGCAACAACAACAACAAGAACAACCTCATCAGCAATTACACCAGCAACAAAAGAAGCAGGACGAGAGCTCACACATCAATACATCCCCAAGCTCCACAAATTCATTTCCTGACATTTCATTGGTGACGGAAAATCTACCAACTAATCAAAATTTCTACGAAAATTTCGAGCCTACTCAATTGTTTCCGAATGTTAATTTCAGTATACCACCAACGAGATCTCACTCTCCAAATTTGAATCAAGGCGATACGATAAATGAGGAGTCGATAGTGGTAGACTCCAACAATACCAACGCTGAAGCTTCGACGGAAGCAAACAGCAATTCGAATTTAAATCCTCTTACTGTTGGAAGCAACATTTATGGTACTACTGCGAATGTTCCAACGACCCCTGGTGAGGCATTCAGTACTAATTTTATTGATAGTTCATTCCTAAACATGAATTTACAAGCTTCTGGTGATGTCAATTTAAACGATGAACTTGGGTCGTTGTTCAATTTTCAAATCTGAGTTTGATTTAAAAGAATGTTTAAAAAAAAATTAAATACAATCCACGATTTAATAAACTCAATTTCGTTATATGAATTAATTCAATGAATATATTTTCGTGATATGCCTTATATACCTACGTAGTCCATTTTTCTTCCCTCTTGCTCTTGTGTTTTATCTCTGTGATTCAATCACTTTTTTCTCCTCTCAAACGTGTGTATGTTATAAGTCCGACTCCTTATTTAATATAAGGAGTGATAAAACAAAAGACGAATTATATTTGACATCAGTACTCGCTGGTTACTTCCAAAAACTCTTCCGCTTATTGCTATTCTTTGTCTTGTGTTTAACCTTGTTTAAGTTCTCGAATATTTCATCTCTTTTTAATCTTTGACTATAACCAATCATATTTTGAACAACTGATTCATAAATTTCGAAGTTTTTCTTTTGGTCATCCAATTGATTTTGCCAAATACTACTCAAATCGATAAGTTGCGTGTAGTTTCTTTCTACCTGCTTTAACTTAGCATCTAGAATTTCTTTATTAGTTGTTTTGTTTTGTTCCAAAAACTGCTTCGTGGAGTTACTTAAGTTTTCAGTTTCAATCACCGATAAGATATCATTTGTCTTAGAAATCAAGTCTTCTTTGTCTTTGTTTGAAATCTTAAGATCTTTCATTTCGGGTATATCAAATGCTGACCAATCGATTTCTGATTCATCAACCGATCTGTGTCTATTATGCGTACGTATATTGTTGTGATTGGGTATTCTTAGTGAGTTATTATTGGTAGTGGCAATATTTATGTGTGGTTCATTATCGGATATTTCATCCAAATTTATTGGTATTCCTAGCTTTATCAATAAATTATGGCGTATTTTCAGTTTGGTCCAGTTTGGTGGTTGAAGGTGAGGAGGATTTGATAATTCTTTAAATATTTGATTTGAGCGATCAGTCAAAATGTCGCTTTCAATAGAAGCGTCATCTGTGGCATCGGCGCTTCCATGGCTTGTTATATGGGGAAATACCTTATTCATCACTAATTCTAGGTTATCTTTAAATTTATCCTCATCATTAAATATTTCATCATTAAAATTTATCGTTTCATCCAAACCCAATTGAGGATTAATAGGTTCCAGTTGGCTTGGTTCTAACGGCTCACTAAAATCATCGAATGAAGCATCGTCAAATGATCCAAAATCATCTTCTTCTTCATCAATCTCTACCGACTTTTCATTTCGATTATTGTCGTTATATTCATCTCCGTCTACGTTGATATCATCAATTATACGGTGCTGGTGCGTAACCTCGATAGGTCCAGCACTTTTCGTTCCAACATGAGATGAGACACTTTCCGGAAAGTCATTCAAAATTGTAGATTTGGTCACTTCTTGTACGGTGGTTTTTTCCATACCTGTACTCGAAGAACTGTCTTGTGAAGTTCCTTCATATTGAATGATCGGCGGTGAAACTGGGACAGTAGACATTATTTTGGATTATGATTATCAATGATAATTCTCAGATTTCATTCACTAAGTTTGACCTCTTAACCAGCTTTAGTGGACAATGTGTATATTAGGTGGTTATAATCGAGCTTCTATGGTATACTGAATCAGAAATATACCGCTTTCAACTTGTAGTCTTGAAAACAACACGCCAAATTATTTTTTGAACATATGCAAAAAAAGTCGCAATTTTGACAAACGTAACGTTATCTATGTCATTGATAATTCTTTCTAGTACTAAAATGGTTCGAAATTTAAGATACTTATAATTGAGCGTAGTGATACCTCAATAAATCTAAATATAACATTCAAGTCTTCGTTGTTTTCATCAAGTTGCACCTCATCTCAAATCATCTCTCATGTACACATACAAGAATGACATCATCACCTCAACTCGATATTAATGATGATTCGAAACAAATTGTTTTTTACTCAATAGGAAACCCAGGTCCTATAACCCGGCACTCTGTTGGTCACTTGGCTCTCCATGAGATGATAGGATCGTTTAGGGCTAAGTCCCTCGTCAAAAAGTCATCTTATTCAATTACTCTGTTTGAAAACTTGACATTTGTGAAATCAAACTCATACATGAATGAATCTAATAAACTGCTTAAATCATTTCTTGAACAAGAATGCATACGCTTGTCTCAAATAATACTCGTCATTCTTTACGACGATTTCGAATTACCTATACCAAAAGTCAAGATCTCTACTTTGAAGAAAAATGAATCTCATAACGGCATCAAGTCGTTGCAAAAAATTCTCAGCTCGCAATCTTCACTTAGTACAATATTCAAGCTTGGCATAGGTATTGGACCAAAGCCGTCGAATCCATCAAAGGACACCATGTCATCTTGGGTATTAGCAAATTTCAAACAAGTGGAGAAAGAAAACTTAATGGAAAATGCTATGTCTATGATGTTTGGATATGTGTCTCACATAATCGAATCAAATGGTGATATCAAAGATTGCAATAAACTAAATGCAAAAATGACAAAAGTTTACAAGTCGTAGAAAGTTTAGAGTATACAAATTCGAATGTGAATGATATGCGAAAGAACTTTTTTGAAATATTTACTGTCTATGTAAAAGCCTTTTTATGAGTTAAAATTGTTTATGTTATGGTATTACGTCTGTGCGTCATTTCCGAAGAAACCCCAGATGCTCGACCAAAGACTGACAGGATAAAACCGCGGTTGTTACCGTGATCTGAGCTGTCGTCTCCACTTGCATCGGTGGTGCTGTCGATGTCATCCTCTGTTGAAGAAGGAAAGTATTCGTCGTCGTCGTCATCTTCTTCGTCGTATTCGTTTCCAAGTCCGCTGACCTCTTGTTCTAATGAATGTCCATGATGTTTGTAATTGATAGCATCTTCATCACTAGAGTCAGTGTCATCATTATAGTCCATGCTTCGTAATTGTATTTCATCGCTAAGGTTGAAATTATTGCTTGGAGTAGCCGATAATTCGGTGAAGTTATTTGATAATTTAGTCAATTTCCTACCTCTTTCTATTGCTCTTTCAATTAATAATCTATGTTTGATAAATAACAACTTCGGAAACATACATCTTTCCCCTTTCAAGATTTGTTCCCCCAATTGTTCTTCAGTTGGATCTGACAAAATGTAGTAAAACTCTTTAAGTCTATTTCTTGGCCATATAGTTATTGATCCAGAAAAGTTTTGTAACCAAATGTTCAGCCAGTCTTGTTCTAAAAAGTGAGGTAGTAAGTCAAGGTTTTTCACGATTTGCAACCATTTTTTGATTTCTAATTTGAAAAGTTGTTCCAATGCAGTTGCAATGAAGCCTCCTCTTAATGATGCATACTTTTCCTTGCGTGTTTTGCGGCGTGCCATTGCAACTGGTCTACCCACCGTACCCTTTGAAGCGAAAAAGAATAAAGAAATGTGAGGATTTACTTGTGAAACTATGGAAAAGTTAACATTATAGTACGTATTTAATGCATCAATTGGTATATCCGTACGAAGAGAGCCATCTCTCCACTTACTGCCTAGACTGAATGGAACTATCTCACTCTTTTTAGAATCCTTCATCATCAAAACAACCGGATTTAATATACCTGGAACTGCACTAGAAGCTAAAAGTGATGACCAAATAATACAGTTCGGTGAGGTGATGTTATTACATAAAATGACAGGTGAGTGAGGATCAGCGGGGACAGTTGAAATATTCAACGTTCTTCCTGTTCTTTTAAAGCATTCAGCGAATGTTGTTGATCCACGAGTGAAAAAGTTACACTTTCTTGCCCAATCAATTGAGTCAAATCTTGCCCCGGTCTTCCACCACCTAGGTATCCAAACATACCAAGGATCACCACAGGCAGTTATCTTACGTGCGAGTTGAGGAACTAATAACTTTTTGAGTTCTTCATCCGTCCTTGTACATGCCAATGCAGCTATTAATCCACCTCCAGATGTTCCAGAAATAATCGAAGGAAGTAAGCCATTATCAAGTAATGCTTTGACGATACCGAAATGAGTGTATGCAAAGCAAGCACCACCGCTTAGGCATAGAGCAGACTTGCCATAATTTTTCAGCACTATTCTGAAAAATTTTCGTTTAGCATTAAATGGAATACTTTGAGAGTCAGTAACCTTATTTACACATAGTACAACTTCTCCAATGTAATCTTCGACTAACTTTTTTGTGCCATAGTATCTATGGGAGTATAATTGTCTATTTTCGATACCAGCGAAGCTTTTCTTTATACAGCCCTGTAGAAACACCATCAAATCATTATCATCATTATTGGATCTTAAAACTTTTAGTCTTGATATAGTAAGTCTAACTGTATTTGAATCATAATACGAAAATCTCGGGTTATCCGACCATTTATCGAGATTTAAGTATCTATCTAGTTCCAATGCATTTTTGATCCACTCTTCGTAAGTATTTGATTGCCGGAGTTTGTCTCTCAACTCCCGACGTTTGCCGACCCAAGTGAAAAGATACTCCAGAAGCGCAACGTATGCCCTCACGAATATATATAAAAAACAAAGAAGATATACCCAGGCAATTATTACTATAAGGATGGGCCAACGGAGTAGTGTATAGGATGCACTGGATCTGAATTCATTACTTATTTTTTTAGTAGCTGATTTGAGCTTTGATCTTTTCGAAAATCTATTTCTGCCTTTCTTATAAGACTTTTTACTCGAATGTTTGCTCGTACCCATGGGATACCAATCGCTTTTTGATGTTATACGATCAGGCTTTTGAACGGGACTCATAGCTATTGAATTTTGTTCGAGTTCAAGTCGATCTATTAATTTGGCTTCCTCGGCAGAGGAAAACTTTGGGGAGGATGCTTGAGTACTTCCTGACTCATTATCGTTATCAGCTTCGTCTTGTTCTTCCCATATGAGTGCTTTTGCAAATTGATCAATGTGATCACTGTCCACGTAGTCTTTTTCCTCTTCAAACAAGGGAGCTTTCACCCCTTCTGACATGATTGGAATTTTTGAATTTTGAAGATATGCTTTGTAAGAAGTAGTGGTATAAAATAGATGAATTCAAGATAAGCAATTACAAGAGCGAATAAGACTTGTTGATCACTCCAAATAATTTTGTGTTGGGTGAGACGTTTTTGCATTCAGTTTTGACATGTGCAGGATTGCAAAGTATCAGCTTCAATTTCACTCAAAGCTTTTATATATATACTAAATCGTTAACATGGCAAGTGATACCACTTATATCAAAATAATATTACTAATCAAATGAGTGCAAGTAGTAGCAGTATTGAAGTGGTTCTTTTGGACATTGAAGGAACTGTGTGTCCAATAACTTTCGTCAAAGATTCTTTGTTCCCATACTTCATCGAGAAAGTACCAGACTATTTATCAAAGCTTGAATATCCACTTACTTCAAATTCACATGATGATGTTACCAAAATTTTATCTGAATTTTCATCAGAGTATACAAATTCATACGACTCGTTGTTGTCACATATTCAGCACTTAGTGAAAACTGATCAGAAGGTTGCCCCATTGAAATCATTGCAAGGTATTGTTTGGAAAAATGGTTACGAAAAGGGTGAATTATTGGCTCCCTTATACAAAGATTCTATAAATTTCTTGGTTTCACCACCTTTGTCAGTTAAAAAGGTCTGCATTTACTCTTCAGGAAGTATCAAAGCTCAAAAGTTATTGTTCGGTCATGTTAAAGGTTTACAAAATGAACCAATCGATTTGAATGACAAACTTGATGGCTATTTCGACATTACAACTTCAGGGTATAAACAGGAATCAACATCTTATCTGAACATTTTGAAAGACCTTAATTATGAGGATAGTGCTAGCAAAGTTTTGTTTTTAAGTGACAATGTCAACGAAGTCAAAGCTGCTCTTGATGCAGGTATGAAAAGTATCGTTGTCGTTAAGCCAGGTAATGCACCTTTATCGGATGACGACAAGGCATCACTCAACGTAATACATAGCTTTGATGAGCTCGATTTATAGGCAACTTTCTTACATAATTCATCAATAGTGAATGAATTTGTGGCCACCCAAAAGAATGATAATTGATACATAATGATATAGACTAATAACAATCTGAAATAAAATGATAATATAAAATAACATAAAAGAATACATAAATTGTAGACAGTATATACTAATGTACACGAAGTTACATGTCTCTGAATAAAATGTCAGCTGTAACTTCTTCGTTTTTGTCACAAGCCATGAAAACTTGAATCACCAAATTACGATCAAATCCTAACTCACATAATCTGTTGATAGCACTTTCGTCTTGTTCGGTTATGGCTATTTGAACGGAGCCTTCGCTATTTCCGATGGCACCTTCGCCTTCTGGATCCTCAACTTCGAACCCTAAATCATCACCTTCGCCACCTAAGAAAGTTCTGATAAATCCTTCGGGGTCTTGTTGAATTAAAGTAGCTATTTGTGGGTTAGATGAGGCCAACTGTTCCAATAATGGTTGAATTAGTTCTGGATTACTTTGCAAAGCTGCTCTTAACATGTTCAATTGATTATCATCAACAGACTCACCTGCTTGTCCTCTTGAGTCTCCTCCAGCGATTTCACCTTCGCCTTCGCCACCTTGTGCAGCAGCAGCAGCTGCTGCTGCTGCCTCAAATAAATTTTCACCAGTCTCATCGGCATCGTTATCTTCATTAGTAGTATTGGCATTATCATGAGTGGAATCAGCTACGGGTGCAACTGGCGCAGAAACTGGTGCTTGTAAAGATTCTGGGATTCCGGTTAATAAGTATTCAACTGCACGATGTGGATTATTAAAGGCTGCACGTAAAGCAGTTTCCACTTGAGGTCTATCATAGCCCATTTCCATGATATTTTGGATTGTTGCCTCTCTTTCGTCACCTTGAGTGAAATCAGCGCTTTCACCACTTGTAGCATTGTTTGTGATTGGGGCTGCTGAAGTTGACGTTGTAGCATTTTCCTCGCTGGAAGTTGGCTCAACTGATGCAGAAACAGATTTGGAGTTTGCAATATCATTATTTTCAGGGACTGAAATTGGTGATTTTTTAGCTTTTGATACCATAAAGATTATTGAATCACCTTCTTTGACTTTGAAAGATTCTAAAGTCTTATCATCTTGTAATACTTTTCCTGAATAAACGAATTTCAATTGGGAAGGATCAACGCCTTTTTCGGATGCAAGTTTCTCTTTTGTAGCTAAAACCTAAAAACACGTTAGTAAACAAAGAAAGATGATGTAAATATTCACCATCGAGGAAGATGAGTATAATCTTTAAGTATCTAAACATACTGTATCAGTCAATTCGACTTCAACTGGAACCTTCTGTTTCTTGAAATCCTTGAAAATAATTTGCATATTCAACTATCCAGCGAAATCTATTATTTACTTGGTAAGCTTGAGTTTGTAAAATGAACAAAAAAAAGGAAATACAGCTAATGACTATCTTAGAGACCAAACGAAAGGTATTATACGGCCAAAAAAGAAAAAATCAAATTAGAGTGGCGACTTATTGATTTACAAAATCACAAAAGCGATCATTGCGCACTGATTTTAAGATCAATATAAAAGATAGTGCAAATGTGTGTGTGATAAAGAAGCATTTGTATTTGTATCATTCCTTGTCGATAAGAACGACTCACACCCATTATCATGTCAAGAAGAAATAGGTCATCGGGAGTTAAAGGACCAAGCTCTGCTTTGAGTGAGTTTTTGAGAAACGAAGGTATCACTGATGCTTACAGAGAAAGAAGACTACGAGAAGAAAGAGAGCAAAGTCAATCTGCAAGTGTAGAACCCGAGCAAGAACAATCCCAAACTGAAGAAGTTGGCACATCCAGCACCCCCGACTTTCAAGGAGTATCTCCATCACCGGGTGCTAGCAGGCGACGTACTATATCCATATCTGCTACACCCGCTGAAGTAATTGATGAAGAAGAGCAAGAAATTATACAGGCTGCAAGAAAAAAAAGAAAATTAGCAAGAAGAACTAGAAGTGGGCATCCTGATAATAGTGATTTTGACGATAGTGATGACGATGACGATGACGATTTCAGCTTGAACGGTGATGACGATGATGATGAATTAAGTAGTAATTTTAAGAAATTTGGTGAAGAAGAACGTTGTATCGATTGTGATGAAATCTTCAATTTATCAGTATATTCTAGGTTCGAGGAAAACAAAAAAGGATACCTTTGTGAAGCATGTAATGAGAAACTCAAAAAACGAGAAAGACTAGCAAGAAGAAATGAACTTAATGCTCGTAAAAAAAGAAAGAAGGTTGCTCAAGCTTTATTAGATAAGTCTGAGGCCAATAACGTCCCTTCGCTTCAAGATATTTGTATTAAAAGAATAACGCTGAGTATTAAAGATGTGGAAGCACTTGGTGATATAGGGATAGTGAACTTGAACAAAATCTCAAAGATTCTTTCTAAGAATAGATCTTTAAATGATGAAACTATGACCCTCTTTTTAAACCCCAATCTCAAAAGTTTAGAATTTTGGGATTGTTCCAATGTTGACAGTACATCGCTTAACAAAATTGCCTCGTTTTGTCCCAACCTCGAATCGTTAACTTTATATATGTGTGGAAATCTTCATAATGACAACTTGATATACTACAAATCTAAATTAACAAACTTATCGGAGATCTCATTGAATGGTCCATTTTTAATCAGCGATATCATGTGGCAAGACTTTTTCGAAGGTCAGAACAATATTACTAAATTTGACATCAGAAATACCCACAGATTCGGCAATGATTCTTTGATAAGCTTACTTGAAAATTGTGGAAGTAAATTGACTCTGTTAAAATTATCAAAATTAGATGGTTTGGATTCCGAAGCCGTTTACGATCTAATACCCCACTATTTACAAACCAATACATTAACTCATCTTGAGATATCATACCCCCACAAGAAAGATCTAATTAGCAACGAATTTCTTATAAATATTTTTGCTATCACTGGCGAATCTCTTAAATCATTGAATGTCGATGGATGCTCTGAATTAACTGATACCTTTTTAATTGAAGGATTGTCTAAATTTTGCCCAAATCTCACGAGCTTATCAATGAAAGATGTAGACTTGGTGTCTGACGAAGGATTTGCTCAAGCATTTCTAGAATACCCACAAGTCAACAGTGGTGGTTTAATAAATGTTGACTTGACAAAGTGCTCTGGATTGGGTGATAAGGCTGTGTATGCTCTTTTACTACATTCTGCAACTACATTGGTTGAACTAAGTTTAAATTCGAATTACAATATATCTAAAGATTTTTTGTTGCAAATATTTACAGATGATTTGCACCCATCCAAGGTTTTAATTAAAGAGGCAACTGAGAGTTCAAATAATTCTACACAAAATATCAACGAAGAAAAGGAAAAAAGGAACTTTTATTCAAAGATCAATTTCCCATTTTTAACGAGATGGGACATAGGTTTTGTCAGGGCAGTTGATAACGAAGTTTTATCCTACATAAGCAACAATTGCCTGAAACTACGTATACTTGAGGTTTATGGTGATAATAAATGTACCTCAAAAGCTAAAACGAGAGACAATTTAATGATAATTGGTCGTCAACATGATACCATTTGATTGATGGAAACTTTTATATATAAACTATTGAAGACAGTCATTGTCTTATGATCATTTCTTTTATTTCGTAATAAATTAATTTTTAGGGTATTGTATTGGTAAAGATGCCTTTTCAACATTTTTGAATGAAGGTAATGCAGGTTGTTTTACTTTTTCGTCGTTTAAAGATTTGTATTTGTAGTCATTGAGAATCGAATTTGTTATCTGAGGAGTAGCCTCAACAAAAATTCCAGGATGATCTGAATGTTTCCTGGAAAGTTTTATCAATTCATCTACTTTTTCATTAATAGACATGTTGGCTTTTGCTGCCCCTTTGATGATATAGTTTCCTCTAGCTAATCTTTCTTTGGCTGAGTTATTAATTGCTATCGAATTAGATTTATTATTGTCAAGTAATATCAAGGAATCATCGCTCTTAGATGTTATATCTTTTTCTTGTAATGTATATGCATAGTTAGCCGATATAATATCGTAGTTAACGTCAAGGATACTATCGATCACTGACTTGGATAGACTCGTACTTGATTTGACGAACTGGATTATGTTTCTGAGATTCGAAAAGTTGTGTTGTACTAGCCCCTCGTATTTAACATAAAAGTCCCAAAATTTAGCTGATTTTCCAATTGCTGGCTCTTTGTAATATTTGTTGAAAACTTTCCTGATTTTTAAAGGTGCAGATTTATCCCTGGACAATTTTAGTGAATTTAAGTAGAAATACATTATCAAAGTAATCGATTCGTCATTGAGTAATTTTTGAAGAGTATTCACGTAGGTTTGCTTGATCTTATACTCAGTTTCAATTCCTTGATTTTCTTGGTTTAATACATTTGATTCTTTCGTTGGTTCTTTTTTATATCTGTCAATTTTATCGAAATAGCTATCAATAACATCTTCCAAAATCTTGGAAAACGCTTCTTCCTTTATAGTTTTACTCCACATTTCGATAAGTTGTTTGACCGCCTCAAGGTAATTCTCTTTGATATATAATTTGGAATTATTTAGGCCACTAAATAATTTTATCAAATCAAACGAATATTCATTTGCAATATCAAATTGATCATGACTCAAAAGAAAAGAAACATAATTGTATCTTAAATAGTTCTGGTCGAGTGGAATAAAATTATTAATTGCTCTATCATATATTTTCTTCATCTTTAAATATATGTCATCATTTTCGTAATATATGTGGTAAAAAGCCAAATATTTAAGCCAAATTTTACTTGAATAGCAATTTGGGATTAGCGCACGTTCAAATAAACATGTTGTTATTTTGAACTGGAGAGATTTATCCTCCTTCGTCGCGGCGTCTTGTATTGATTTGTAGGTATTGATTTCATAATCAAGGTATTTCTCCCAATTTTCAGTTTCCGATTCAATGGCGGTATAATTAGCTATCGAAAAATCAGGGTA
Organism: Soucietia sequanensis; assembly: GCA_030557975.1. Lineage (NCBI taxonomy): Eukaryota > Fungi > Ascomycota > Pichiomycetes > Serinales > Metschnikowiaceae > Soucietia > Soucietia sequanensis. The sequence goes on from JANIJN010000030.1 coordinate 97,548, forward strand.
TGTAATGGAAGATTCATAAGCCCATTTAGAGCCCACTCTCTCTTGATTCTTCGTAAATATACTGTACGAATAGTCATCAATAATTTGGTGTTTCTCTATTAATGAAAGTTCATCAACGCTTGATTTCTCGAACTTTTTTATATAATCATTTAACTCTCCTTCACTCAATATATGAGAAGGTTCAAACTCTTTACTGATTTCTGTGAAAGTTTTGAAGTATTGAGCGTATTGATATAATGGCACTTTGATTAAATTTTTATAAATATTGAGTAAATCTCTTGATGATTCTTGGCCATCATTCAATGAAAGTTCAAAGGCTATGAATTTATCCCATAATGGATCTGAGTTGAAATGAAGGCCAACATTATCTAAGCACACTTTGAATTGATGCCTTATGAAGCTTATTTGTTCATCTTTTTTACTTATATCGTCTTTAACTAATTCGTATTGTGATATCAATGCACTGATATAATCTGACCAAAGATCGAGACAGTAAGGAAACGCGGTGATAGATCTATTCAAGGTATCTATAGAGGACTGGGTTCCATTTATTTGATACTCCATAATCAGAAATTTTTTCCAATATTCAGAATAATAAGGAAATCTTTTCAATAGTTGGCTATAACTATCATAAACGATTTTTTTGAATTCATCAGAGCTAGAATCTTTCAATTGATCAGAGCTGTGTAGTTCTTGATACTTATTATCAAGCACTCTGAAAAGTTCATCCCATTTATTTATATCATTTGGGTTACTTTGTAATTCTTTTTTAATAGAAATCCATGGTTTTAAAGCTGTGTCAAGTTCATGTGATGAATCTGGTGCATCTTGCTTTGTTTCGGAACCTAATTGGTCAGAGTTCAACTCAACCGAGTTGAGCAGAATATCAGAAGGTAGTCTGAAAGTACTATTAAGCATTAGGTTGCCTGCTTTGAGTATAATGGTTGATCAGAGTTAGGTTATTTGACTAAGATTTAGTTTCGTATATATAATAAAGGTTAGTCTTCAATTTACTTCTCACTAAACAAAAAAAAAAAAAACATCAATAATTTTCCAAAGCAGTAAATCTTCATCAATCACTTATTGATTTTGTTGACGAATATAACCCCATTATAAATTGTGGAATTCAAATATGACGGAATCCGGTAATGGTATAGTGACTTTAACAAAGCCATATAATTCAAAGACAACCAGCAATTCTGACCTTTTATCAATTCTTAAACCTTTTCCTTATGTGAGTAAGAAAGATGAATCAATAACACATGACCATTCAGTAGTATCAGGTATCCAAGTACCAATTCTCAAAACTTCAAATATATCGGAAATACTTCATTCCAATGATTCGAGGATTTTTCAACGTGGTACTACTAGTTTTGTCCCACTGATTAATGCTGCAAACAATACTGATCAGAATACATCTATACATAACGATTTAACAAATGTTAGCAATGAAGACGATGATGGTATGGAAATTGACTCTGAAATCAAAAGTTATTGTGATATTGAAAGTTTCATTCCCAAAAATTTAAAAGAACAAGTAAATACAATTTCAATAAAACGATTTCCAAATGTTAAAAAATCATCAATAGAAAGAATAATAAGTATTTTACTTGAACATTGTGATATTTCTGGTGCATCTAAGTCATTTCAATGGACGATCATCAATGATGAACCCATTGAATATAGACTACTTCATATTAGATTTGCTGGGATTGATCATCTTCAATGGTTTTTAAAAAATGCTATACCTGTTTTAACTAAAATATCTCCCGATATTTCAATAGTTACTGATCCAGTGGCAGAACAATACATTAAAGATTCAACCTCTGAGAATAAGGAAGAAGAAAAAGATATTGATTTCTCTAAAGAAATCAATCAAATACGAAGAATTTTAAATAGTGGTAAAAATTACGAAACAACTAATAATAAATCAGGTACAGAAGATTTAGATCAAGTTATGAAATACTATGATACTTATAAAGTCGAAGATAGTGAACTTGTTGATATACCTAAAGATATGAAAGAGAAAATAGTAAAAGAAGTTATAAAATTCAGATCCAGAATGTTAACAATTGAAAAAAATCGTCGTAAAAGAGAAATAGAACGAGAACGTCTTAAGGCGAAAAATAGATTAAAGCAAATTTTTGAAGGAATTAAAGAAGCCAATAATAATAATACAAACGATACCAACCCTACAGAAGGGAATATAGAAGTTGATGAAATCAATGAAGATGAAGCTATAGATGAATTAGAAGAAATGAATGAAGATGAATATCAAGATTATCTCAAAGCAAAAGAAGATGAAAGATTAGAAAAAGAGTATGAAGATAAATTGAGTAAGTTCAAACTCACACAAGAAGCAGAAAAGAATAAATTACAAGAGAAATTAAATACTGTTGAAAATTATGAAAATAATTTAATTGAAAATAAATTTCTTTATATTGAAGAAATTAAAAATTTTGAAGATTTTAATCTTGAATCATTCTCATCTTCAACCACTAATAGTTTGAAAAATTTGAGATATCGTTTATACTACGATAATCATTCCGAATATATGAAGCTTAGAAATCAAGAAAAACAAGAAGAAGAAGAAAAGGATAAATTAGATTATGAATTAGAACAAAAAGAAACTTCAAATCAACCATCGTCTATTTCCATCAAACAACCTATCGTTGATGAAAAAGAAGATCAACGGGTCAAGGAAAGAGATGCCAAATCAATTGAAAATAACGATAATGATGATATTATTATTGATAATGAAAATAAAAATGAAAATGAAATTATTGAAACCAAAACGTCAATTGAAGATTTAACGAAAACTACTGATTTGAAATCAATTAAAATTTCACAATTTTCACAAGATAAGTTAACATTAATAAATGATAAAATAAGTGATTTAATTGAAGAATATTTAGGTATAAAAGAAGAAATTTTAATTAAATTCATTTATGATTTCTTAATTGAAAAAAATTTAAATTTTAAGAATGAATTAATTGATGAATTAGATGAAACTTTAGATGAAGATTCAATTGTTGTTGCTAATGAATTATGGGAATTTATAATTAATCTTCATCAAAATTAAAGTTAAAGCTAAAAGCTAATACCTAATACCTAATCAATCAAACAAATCGTTTACTGTTTTTTTTTCTTTTTTTTTTTTCTTTCTTTACATAATTTTTTTTATAATGTATATATATTTATTAGTGAAACTAAATAAAAATAAATAAAAGAATTGATAATACAAATAAGAAACATACAATAATCAATTGATTATTGTAATTGAAAAAGATTTTAAAATAATTAGAATACAATGAATATGAAGATTGTCTTTTTTGAATTTTTTTTTTTTTTTGTTGTTTGATTTCACTCATCTTGAATGTAAGAATATAAATTTTGAAAGATTTCAATAACAAACAAAACGGAACAAAATGAGGGTAGTATCAAAGGAATGTAATGAAAGTAATAAAATAGAAGAAAGATTATTCATATCATAACATAGAATAATTTTAATGGTTCGTTTTGTTTTTTTTTTTTTTTTCTAGATCTTGTAAATTTGAAACTCAACAATTAATGTATACGAAGGAAGAAAAAATTTCATTGAATGTTAAGAAAATATCAAAATAGTTTTCATCAATGGTTGTTCATTCTTTTTTTTTTTTTTTCCCAGACCAGTGAGAATACTTTCATCTTTCAAATTCAATTAAGGTTTTAATGTTGCAATAATTATTATTCTCTTTTTTTTTTTGTTCTATTCAATTTTCAATAATGATAGAATAGTAAATAATCCAATTAAATCATACTTTTCTCCAAATTATTGAACTGTCAAAGACTTTTTATTCAAAAACCCACGTACCGAGATGAATAGACAGGGGAGGAGGAGAATATAATTGGGGAATAGTTTATTGAAATTTGCAACAATTATATTTTGAATTTTCGTAAGAAGGAAAAAAAAAAACTTTATAATTATCATATCTCAATGTCAGGTTTTCCAAATAAAGAAAAACAAAGCAGAATAAAAAAAAAAACCAATAAAAAAATAAAATATTGCAAAATAAATCAAGTCAAGTAAATTTTCAAACGGAACAACTAAAAACAAATCAAAAAGACAAACTAAAATTCATTAAAATCAAATTTGGATAAAATTTTTTGGGGGTATTTTTTGTTTAAAAAAAAAAAAAAAAAAAAAGGGTAGTAAAATAAATTTAGTTTTAATTTTATTTACTTTAATGAGCCCAACCTAATGAATTTGAAGCATTAACAGGTTCACTAATTTCAATACTTCTTGAATTTGAAACGGGTACACCGTTAGCACCAACACCGGCACCTGCAGCAATACCATCCGAAGAATTACTATCAATCATATGATTCATACCAATTCTATTGAAAACAGCTGAAAATCCACTTGAAATTTGAGTTGTTGAATTATTATTTGAGTTCAAAGATGAATCCAAGCCAATATTTGATTCAGAATCTGATGAAGGTAATGTAATACCTGATTGATTTTTTTTATATCTTTTAAATAAAAGAATCATAAGTGACATATAAATACCACAACCAGCAGCTGCACCAATTGCAATACCAGCAACTTTACCCTTATTTTTAATGGTGGTATTTTTACCATCAACTGATCCACTATTTGAAGTTTGTTTTGATGATGAATCATTTGAATTATTTGAATCATCAGAAGTATCTAAACCAGTTAATGGAATTCTATTATCAATTAATAAAGCAAGACCATTTTCAATGACATCTGAATTTCTATATAATTTTGAATCTTGATTTTCAACAAATTGAGTTAATGAATCAATTGAATCTGAAGGGAAATAAACTTCTGCCACGGTAATTGTATAATCAATACCGGTGGCAGTAAATGGAATTAATCTTTTAACACTTACATCTTTATAAATTTCTTGATCTGAAAATGGGAATTTTAAAGTACCCGGTAAATATTGAAATATTTGAGCTGATGAAAGTGAATGTTCAACAACGAATGGATAATTTAATTTTTTCTTAAATCCAATATAAACTATTTCATAATCTTTTCCTGGTGCTTGAGTTGTTCCTGGGGTGATTGCTTTTGGTAATCCTGTTGTTTGGGTTGGTTGTGCACTTGCTTGAGTAATATCACTATTACCTGATTGAGTTGGTGTTGCACTAGTACTTTCTTCAATGATTAATTGTGATGGTAACCAATTTTTAGTTGATGAAGTACTTGATTCAGCAATTGATTGAATTGGAGTTGATGTAATTGATGATTGATCAGTGGTAATTGAAGGACTGGCAGTAATTAATGATGATCCTTGAATTTGTGATGGAGATTGACTTTGAGTTTGAGATTGAATAATTTGTGAATTATCATTACTTAAAGTTTGATAACTTGATACACCAGCAGAATTCATAGATGATGCAGTGACAACCGATTCCGATGCAATAAATGATGGAGTGTAAGATGGTGATCCTGATGAATAATAAATTGCCGATGATTCAGATTTAGATTCAGATTCAGATTTAGATGATGGGATTGATTCACTAGTCATATAAATTTCAGATGATGATTTAGTTGAATAACTTGAATCAGAATTTAAATTTGATGATTCAGAAATTGTGGAGGCAATGATTGAATCATTAATGGTTGATGATGATGATTCAATACTTCCAGTTGAATATGATGAAGATGGTGAAAAACTTCCAGTTGATTCAGATAATGTATCATTTAAAGTTGAACTTGCACTAACACTGGCACTGGCACTGGCACTGGCACTAACACTGGCACTAACACTAGAAACAATGTTAGAAGAAGTAGCAGAAACCAAACTGATAGTTGATGAAGAACCATTAGCTGAAGTTAAAGATTCCGAAGTAATATTAGCCGAGGTGGAAGAAGCATCAGAAGCAATTAAACTTTCTGATGCAAAAGAAGCAGAATTTAAAGTTGAACTTGTTGGAAATTCAGATGAAGTAATTGAACCTGAACCTGATTCAAATGAAGATAAAGTTTCAGAAGCTAAAATTTGACTTAAACTTTCACTACTAATACCCGATGAAGCTAAACCTGACACTGAACCCGAGGCTAAAGCAGAAGCAGAAGCAGAAGCTGATGAAAAATCACTAACACCACTAGTTAAACCAACGTCAGATGATAATGATGAGGTTGGTACATCACTTGAATAACCAATGATTGAAGAACCACTGATTAAATAAGAAGGAGTAGCACTAATATAAGATGAATCAGTTAATAATGACGAGGAGGAGGCAGCAGCTTGAGTAGATGAAGCACCATATATAGATGAACCAGTTTCATAAGATGATGTTGGTGAAACAGAATTAGATCCAGATAAAGTTGAAGATAAATCGGTGGTTACACCGACAAGGGATGAAATATCTTGGGTAGCGTAGGATGCATCGGAAATAGAGGAGGAAATATCATTACTTGCAGTGTAATAAGAACCAGAAACCAATGAAGAATCAGAAGTGGTTGAAGAAGAACCAGAAACAACTGAAGAATATGGAGTGGTTGAAGAATCAAAACCAGAAATAGTTGATGAAGAATCAGAAACAGTTGAAGAACCAGAAACAATTGAAGTTTCAGTTGGATTAATTAAACTTGTTCCAGAAGAACTTGAACTTGAACTACTACCACTTTCAGTTTCAGAAACAATTGAAGAATCAGTAGCTGATGAAATGTCAGACGAGGTGGTGGAAGATGAAGAATCAAATAAATTTGGAATACTTATACCAAGAAGATTTGAAGATGTACTTGATGATGATGATGAATCAATGGTTGATGAAGCAGTGATTGAATCTAATTGACTTGATGAACCAGTTATTTGTGAAGTTGAGGTGGAGTCTGATGAAGTTGAGTCTGAACTTGATGAAGTTGAGGTGGAGTCTGAGTCTGATGAAGTTGATGATCCTAAATCAGCAGTGGAAGCATCAACAAGATTAGTTGATGATGAAGCCAGTGTAGCTGATGTAGCTGATGTTTCTGATGTTTCTGATGATTCTGATGTTTCAGATGTTTCAGAAGTAGTAGCAGATGATGTTGTTGTATCTGATGAAGATGATGAATCAGAATCAAATAAGGTTGGGAAAGATAACCAAGGACTAGTACTTGAAGATGAAGATGAAGAAGTAGTTGTTTCATCAATTGAAGTTTCATCGGTAGATTCAGTTGATGCAACTTTGGCAACATTGGTTGAATCTTGTGATGAGGTGACATCAGCAGTTGATGAGGTAGTAGCTGCAGTTGATGAGGTAGTAGCTGCAGTTGATGAAGTGGTGGTTGGAGTAGATGAGGTCGTAGCTGCAGTAGATGAAGTGGTAGCTTTAGTTGATGAAGTGGTAGCATCTGAAGTGGTAGCATCTACAGAAGTATCAACTTCCGAAGTTGAAGCAGTTGCTGCAGAAGTAGTTGTAGCAGCAGTTGAACTAGAACTGGTCTTTGAACTGGTTTTTTGATCACTTGAAGTTGTTTTAGTATCTTCATTACTAGAAGTAGCAGAAGAAGAAGTAGTTGGAGTAGTAGTTGAATCAAAATCACTTGAAGAACTTGGTTTAAATTGATTAAGGAAAGAATTTGAAGTACCAAATAATGAATTTTTTGAATTTGAAGTAGTACTTGAACTTGAACTTACATCAGAAGTTGAATCAGAACTGGTGGAAGCTTGATTTAAATTATTAAATAAATTAGTAAATCCATCTCTTTTAGAAGAAGTAGTATCAATAATTGATGAAGATGAAGTTGTAGATGAAGATTCATCATCAGATGATGATGTATTATTATTATTTGAATTTAAATTAAATATTGAATCATCTCTTTTATTTTCATTGTTACTTCTTTTATGAGAAGTTAAATCAATGATTGATTCATCTTGTTTTAAAATTTCTTCTAAACGAACATCATCATTATTTGAATTAATTGCATTAACATTATTGAAAAAAGATAATAAAATAACCGAAGTTATTAAATTAATTTTTAAATTTGATAACATTATGATATAGATAAATGGTTGATAGATGATAGATGATTATTGATTCATATATGAATAGAAGTAAGGGGTATGGAAAGAAAGTGTTAAAGAAAGACTATAGTTGGATTATAAAGACAATCGGGAGAAATACTTATGAAAACGAAGGTGGGGTATTATACTAAGATGATAAGTATTGGGATAGTATATTATAATGATAGATAATATAATATAATAATGCAAAATACAAAATACAAAATGTGATGTATATTATTGGGTATTAGAAACGAAGGGGTATAACGAGTGGAAGATATTATGGTAAAGTATCAAGGGTTGATGAATGGTGATGTATGATGGATATAGGAGGAATCTTGATGGATGTGATGCTGTTGTTGATTATATGTTGATGGTGTTGTTGTGGGAGATGGTGTTGATTATATTGAAGTTGTTTATTGGAGTAACAACAAAACAAAATAAACAAAGTGATAGACAAGATTGAGCACACCAATGAATTGAATGAAGAAGAAATAAAAATAAAAATAAGAGGGAAAGGTCAAAGGAAAGGTGAAAGAAAAGGGGAAAACAAACAGGTTAAAAAGAATCAAAGTGATAGAAACGAAGGAGTATAAATCAATAAAAGAATAAACGGGAGTTAATTTTAAAGGTCAAACTAAAATTAAATAAAAAAATAAAGAAAATAAAGAAAAAAATAAAGAAAATAAAGAAAATAAAAAAGACAATAAAGAAAATAAAAAAGACAATAAAAAAGACAAAAAAGACAATAAAATTGAGGAACGGAAACAAACAAAACAAACAAATAAGAAAAAAGAAATAGGAAACAGGAAAGAGGTAAAAACCACTACAAAAACAGATACAAAACAATGCAAACAGACGAGCAGGATTGTTTGATTTGAACTATTGCCGAGCATAATGAATGGAGAATGGATAACCATGTAGCATATACCATATACCATATACCATATACCATATACTATTATACCATATACCATATACTATATACTATATATATATATCATATATCATATATCTTATATCTGTATGGTGCATCTTGTATATTTGTGAGATTTGAGCGGGAATGTGAGGGGTCGTGTACCCGTGGCCAGAATGGGTGGGTAAGTGTGGTCCTGCACACACCACTTGCGCCTCACCTGCCAGAAGTGCAGGTTGCCATGCCACAACCTGCACTTCTCTTCCCAATACACGAATTCCTCCTTAAAACAAGTGCCCCCGTACACCCCCGTACACCACACAATAACCCATAATAACCCATTACACTATTATACTATATACTATATACTATATACTATACTATAATACTATAATATACTATTATATACTATTATATACACTATTATATAGTAACAATAATGTATAATCTATATTGTACGGTCTATTCTATTGTACACTAGATGACCATTGTATGGTTGTACACCACTCTTCATTCCACCCATGATCTGATCTATCCACATCCACATCCATATCCATATCATGATCTACTATACTATTCTATATCCCACCAATTCATTGTATCATACAATATCTTATACACTGTAATACACACTGTACTGTAATACTGTAAATTACACTATATTATATCGTCAATCTACTTTGCTATTCTTCTAGATTCGTATATTCCACATTCTCCACCGTCTCAATATTTGTATCTCGTCTTTATCTCGTCTCTCACTCTATACTATATACTATACTATATTATCTATACATTACACTATACTATATACTATACTATATTATCTATACATTACACTATACTATTATCTATTATATTACACTACACTCAATATTATTTCTTATAACCATTGTAGTTAGCCGTTTTAATTTAATATACTATTATCATATCATATTATTATCATATTATAATAGTATAGTATCATAACATACTACTAATATCAATCGTATTCTTTTATCCATTCATCTATTAATCTATTTAATTATACACTATTCTATTTTAACTTAACCTATTCTGCTTTATTCGCTCTTTTCTTTTTTCTTTTTGTGATTGTTTTTATTGTTTTCGCGTTTTCATCTATTTTAGTGTGCTTTGATTATATTATATACACTTCTACTATTTTACCAATTTGTATGTCACGTGAGCATCTTCGTGTAAATTGTGATTATGTAATCAGTCAGTGCACTGGATCATGTGATTATGTAATCAGTCACGTGCAATGGATCATGTGATTATTCTGGGCTACTTTACCCGTACACCATATTTAGTTGGCGCTAATATCACTTGACGCAAATTCAAATTAATTTAGTATGTATCATAATTTATTTGAAATCAAATTAAGTCAAAGTATTCAAATTTATAAAGAGAATATTCAAAATTAAAGAGGAAATACCTTCAATTATCAAATTCACTAAAAATAGAACTTCTGAATTACCACATTAAAGTAAAAGAATCATTACCTTAAGAAATTACCCTTACCATTTAATATAAACCTGTATTAAAATTATCCATTATCTATATTCATATTCATATTCATATTCATATTCATAAATATCAAAACTCACATGTCAAGAATAAGAAAATTAGATAAATCAATATTATCAAATCAAACAAATTATGAAAATGAAAATATTAATTTAAACTCAAATATTGATTTAAATTTATTAGATTCATATGATCAAGAAATTTTAATAAATCAATTAAATTATGAAAATTTAACGTGTTTTAAATTTTATAATAAATTTTTATCTTATTTTATATTATTTCAATTACCTTTATTAATTTATTTAAATAAATTTATATCAAATTCAAATTCAAATTCAAATTCAACCAATAATTTACAATCTCATCAGGATAATCCTACTCATAATTACAATGATTTAAAATTAAGAATCACCTGTCTTTTATTAACCATCTTATCCAATTCATTAACATTGATTAATATCCATTATAACGTTGATGATATTGGTGAACAATTATATAAATTAATAAAAACCAAAACCAAAACCAAAACCAAAACCAAAATAAAAATCAACAATTTGCATAAATCAATACCCAATTTTTTAATTAAGTTTTTGAAAAAATTAATTTCTTTTGATGGATTAAATATACTTAATTTTTTCATTAATTGTCAAATTATTTATATCATATATATTAAAAATATGAAAAGTGATAATACTAATACCAATACGAATACCAATGATTATGATATGTTGTATGTTTTTTTAAATTTAATTTATTTAATTCCTGGATTTAATTTATTCTTATTAATTTTAATTAATAATTGGTTTAAAAAAATTAATCTTGATTTAAAAAATTTAAATAATTTAAAATATAAATTTAAGACTGTTTAATAAATTTACACTATTTGATTTGACACTTAATTTGAATTTGACAATGTTTATTTTAAATTTGATAATGTTTATTTAAAATTTTGACAATGTTTAATTTAAAATTTTAAAATTTTAGACTAAATTTAAGAAAAGAAGACTTGATTTACTTGATTTACTTGATTTACTTGATTTAAATTGTAGACTTAATTTAAATTCTGAGAAATATAAGACTCATTTGAATTTAAGAATGTTCAATTTAAATGTGACACTTAATTTAAATCTAAGAAATATAAGATTTAATTTATAGTTAACATTGTTTAATTTAAATTTATGACTTAATTAAATTTATGACTTCGTTTAAATCTAAGAAATATAAGACTTATTTGAATTAAGATTGTTCAATTTGAATCTGAGACTTAATATAAATCCAGGACTGTTTAATAAAATCCAGGACTGTTTAATATAAATTTGAGAGTGTCTAATCTAAGACTTCATTTAAATTTAAGATTGTTTAATTCGAATTTATGACTTAATTTAAATCTAAAAAATATAAGACTTTATTTGAATCTTAGACTTGATTTAAATCTATGACTTTTTTCAAGTATAAGACTTAATTTGAATTAAGATTGTTCAATTTGAATCTGAGACTTTATTCAGATTTAAGACTGTTTAATATAAATTTAAGACTGTTTAATATAAATCCAGGACTGTTTAATAAAATCCAGGACTGTTTAATATTAATTTGAGACTGTCTAATCTAAGACTTCGTTTAAATCTAAAAAACATAAGACTTACATTAAATATAAGACTTGATTTAAATCTATGACTTATTTCAAGTATAAGACTTAATTTGAATTAAGATTGTTCAATTTGAATCTGAGACTTAATATAAATTCAGGACTGTTTAATATAAATTTAAGACTGTTTAATAAAATCCAGGACTGTTTAATATCAATTAAAGACTGTCTAATCTAAGACTTCGTTTAAATCTAAAAAATATAAGACTTACATTAATTATAAGACTTGATTTAAATCTATGACTTTGTTCAAGTATAAGACTTAATTTGAATTAAGAGCGTTCAATTTGAATCTGAGACTTAATATAAATCTAAGACTGTTTAATAAAATCCAGGACTGTTTAATATAAATTAAAGACTGTCTAATCTAAGACTTCGCTTAAATCTAAAAAATATAAGACTTACATTAATTATAAGACTTGATTTAAATCTATGACTTTGTTCAAGTATAAGACTTAATTTGAATTAAGAGCGTTCAATTTGAATCTGAGACTTAATATAAATCCAGGACTGTTTAATATAAATTTAAGACTGTTTAATATTAATTTAAGATTGTTTAGAAATAAGGCTCAACTTAAATTTAAGATTGTTTAATTCAAAAATAAATATTTTAAATCTATGATTCAATTCAAAGTCTAACGCTGTTACATTAAAATTCAAGATTCTTACACTTAAATTAAGTCTTATATTTAACAAAATTTAAAGTCATTCACAACAAGGTTCAAATCATCTAAAATTTGAATTATTTAAGAATTATTAAATCAGTGTACAATAATGATAAACATGAATATATTACTATATCTTCCTTAAATCACTTTTCATGCGAGACTCCTAGGTTCAATATTGGACTGATCACAAAGGAATATCATTAACAAAATTTAAAAATAATTGGGGGCCCATGTCATGAATGCTGTTATTATATCTGATGAAAATTTGATTGAAATTTTCATCCTTGATTTTTTGATTACATTATATCATGATGTTAATTCAATAATATTTTCACATATTGGAAATGAATTTTCAAAAAATGATGATAATCTTAGATCATTGATATGGAAAAGGTGAAAATCCAAATCAATTCCAATCCCAATCCCAATCCCAATCCCAATCCCAACTGAATGATTTATGCTAAGTAATCAAAAATTACAAGAATGCCATAATATTCTCATGGTTCAGTGGAAATCGAAGTTAAACAATAAGTCTCTCATAGAGGGGCAAAGGGTTATGTCATTGTGATTTTAATTTTGATTTTGACAAAATTTACCGATAACTCTACTATAGTCATTCCCGTTGTCATAATTGAAAATTCAAGAATGTATTCAATTTAATCAGTTTATCAATTTATCAGAATTTAAATAATTCAATTTAAATTAAACATCATAATATACTTTATATCATGTCAAATTTAAAAAATATATTCATTCTAATTAAATATCACTTAGTAATTAAAATGATATTGAGACATAAAACTAAATGTATAATATAATCCAAAATAATCATCATATAATATTTCATTCATCCAATAAATAAAATCATAATATTGACTATTTGTTACGTCAACCAGTATCGAAAAATTCAAATTGTAACTTATAATCGCCCAATTTTTTATTTTTTTATTTTTTTTTTTTGCATTAGCTACAAATTCGAATCAGCTGAATCGTGAAATTATGATTTGAATCATTTAATGAATTGAATTAAATAAAAATTGAAAATGTAAGCGAATAACATGTGTTATTTATTGAAGAAGAAAAAAATATTTGACAACTTGACAATTTGACAATTTGACAATTTGACAATTTGTTTATTGTTTAAAGTTAATTAAATTATTAATCACTCAATTATTCACTATACCCACCGATAATTTCTATAAGATTTTTTCCATATATATTATGGTTTTCACAAGAGGAAAGCTTTTTTACTCGATCGTTAAACAGTTTTATCCCCTCATTTAAACGATGTTTAGGATTGGCTTGGTAGCATATCATTAAATTCCGATTATCCTTTTTTTCCAATCAACGATTGAGACAATAATTCATACAATTTGTAAACATATGTGAATGGTCAAAGTTTAATAAATAGACTTGTTCAAAACAAACAATATTGTGAAATAAATTAAGTTTTAAACAGGTAAGTATAAGATAAAATAATCGAATGAGATTTATGAGTTATGACTTTTTTTTGCTTCCACTCGTGTGATATTCATGTAGCCCTAGATTCAAGTAAAAAAAAATTTCTTCATTAGTATATGCAAGAAAGAAAAGTTACAAAAATACAAAAATACAAAATTGCAAAAATTTATTTACCGTATGTGCCTTATAACAACACCAACATATTGACGGGTTTATTACATACGCTTAACCACTTACATGAAATACTCTCATTTCCAGTAATAATTTGCACGTATATCATAATATTAACCAGAAATTGACATATTTTACAGAGAAAATTTTTTCAATTCATCATGTCAGCTTTTTATTTTTTTTTTTTTTTTTTTTTTATTTTTTTCTTTTTTTTCTTTATTTTTAGTTACTTTTCCTATTGTTTTTGTTTATTTCTTGCTTGAAACGGTTTATTGTTTTCGTAAAATATTGCGAGGCGAAAAAGATGGAAAAAAAATTTTATCCGTTTTTTTATTTCTTTTTTCCATGTTTTTCTTCTTTCTGCTGCATGCATCAACTAAAACTAAAAAATATTTTCAAATATGGTAAGGTTATGGTCATATAATATTAATATTAATATTAATTTAATCATTTCTGTCACCTTGAGGTTTTCAATACGTAGAATTGTATGAAAAAATAAGATGATTTATTTATTATTTTTGTCGTATTATATTTTTCTTTGCAGATAATGTATACCCTGTTGAATAAAAAGCGTGATTTATTTTATAATGAAATAGATTTTGATTGCAATAACTTGCTGTTGGAAACCTGTCTAATATTGATTTCGAAAGGTTCATTTGTTTCGAATACCGGTGAATGTATCGGGGGATACTGGTTGTTTGATCGAGGGATACTGGTTGATATATCGAGGGTTGTTATGGTTGTTGATGATGTTGTTGTTGTTGTTGTTGTTGTTGTTACAATAATTTTTAAATATTATACCAATCGAGATAATGACTTTCAGGAAGATATTTATCTTGGAGCGAAATGAAAAGGTTTTGGTAGTTGATGCTTTTGATGAAATTTCTGTATCAAATTTGTAGTGTATTTGACTCCATTGATTTATGCTGAGTCATTATATTTTAACTTATGTCGAGTGTTAATATCGATATCATAACGATATCATATAATATAACAACTCAAAAGCTATATGTCATGTATTCAATCAAAACATTCAAAGTTGAAAGAACTTTCAAAATTAATTGATCTCGTTTTTTAATTTTTTTTTTTTTGCAACAAAATAAATTTGTGAATTTTTTAAGTAAAGTACTTCATTGTGTGAATTTTGATCCTTAAATAATTAGATGAATAATCTTCAAGTAAATTCAACAGATCTATAAGCAGCATTAAAATTTGTTTATGAATATAACTTATGGTTAGGATCTTCATTCAACATATTCAATTCAATCATATTTTAACACTTGTATTGACTGAAATTATTATATCAGGTTTGTCCTTTGCTTATTTTAGCATATCAATTCCAGGTTTTTTATGTGACTAGTTTATTAAAACGTATTTTCCAAACTCAGATATTTATAAAACTTTAGAATACTCCTTGTTAGAAATAATTTGTATCAAAGTTGAGTCTATTCTTGTGTACTATAGTGATTATCATGAATTAATATAATGCTTGTCCTTTACTAGAAATCATATAATCATCTAATTTGCAAATAATATAGTAAATTACGTAATTTCAGGGTCAATATATTAACACATAAATTACAGAAATACTTCAGAAATATCAAAAAATTAAAGTTGATTTGTATACAAATATCCTTTATTATAGCCCAACGAGTAACATCATTAAAGAATCACAAATGCTTATCTTGGGTGGTGGGTCTTTTTCGCATACTTTTTTTTTGCAAGTAGAGAAAAAAAACCCTCTTTTCAAGTGTGAAAATACACTTGTGAAAACACACTTTCAAGCTATATTATTGTCTCATAACATCATGATGCACCAAATTTATAGAGTAAAGTTACATACAAATAATTCTTATAATATATTAATTTATATAAACGAATTCAAACATTATAAAATACATTGCAAAAAATTAAACGTACTTTCCGGTTGATCTAGAAGGAACCCGGATCATGGGCGGCTGCTACAATTTTTTTCGTTTTCTTTTGAGAAAGTGAAGTTGACGACCTCCAATTAAGATACTCTATGGTGGCTTTTACACATGACAATACTATGGAGATAGACTAAATATATTTGATAACTTAGTACTGATAAAAAATTCTCACAATGTGTATCATGGCAAGTGACAAAATACTAAAAATCAGTTCTAGATATAATATAAAATGATATTAAAAAGTTTCATTTCACTATTTATTTACAAAATGTAAAATAAGTTTACTTTCAAAGTCATCGTAATTGAAATCTACAAGTATGACTACCAGTAGTATATAGTGGGGTATGTCTTTTTCGGAATCTCATGTTTAGAAAACATATTATGGGTGGGGAAAAAGTCAAAGAATCCCCCTTATCAAGATAAATGAAGAACAAAGAGCTCTTCATTCTTATTTTTCAGCAATTTTTAGGAAATATTTGACAACAGAACTAGGTATGGACTTTTGAATGACAGGGTCAAAGATAATTCTTTGTGGAAAAGAAATAAAATAAAAGAGTTACTGAATGAAAAAAGGACTGTTGACAAAGAAATAGTAGGTAAAACTATAATTTGTAAAGAGGTAGAAAATAAGACCATAATAGAAGCAGCAGCATATGTCAAATTGAGGTAATAATTACAATAGAATCATGTGATTGCGATCGTCGGCCCCAGATACCATTTCATGAGGTATCTTTCTTAATGAAATATTTGACTGACTATCGTAGTGATCTAAAATTTTTATCATTCGTTTAAACAATCAAAGGTGAAATCATATTATAACAAAATACATGATTTGAAATCCAAATATATAATTTCTTAAAAAAGTATGAATTTTGAATTAATTTACAATTTTTTACAAATAATAAATTTAATTTCTCTTTATTAAGGTCAAATCTTATAAAAAATTCAATTAAATTCGAAATTTTTTACAAAATTATTCATGGAACATTTTATTTATTTAAATAATCTGAAATCATTTCAAAACAACCATAACATTGAATAACTCCAAGATAATTATACTCGCATAATTATATAGTTGGGTACGTTTTGAGACTTGCGATTGTGAATTCTTCGAATTACTACTTCGTTTCATTTCAAGCTAAAGTAGCACGTGAATCAAGACTTTGAGCTAATGAATATTCCCGACAAATGTATAATATACGAATGAAATGACTATAATTTATAACCGAAGTTTTTGGAATTTACTTAGTCCATATAAAAACTGGTACTGATTGTTGGCATGAAACATTAATGACGCCTTATAACCCAAGTGCAGCTGAGTGAAAAAATCATATTTCATAATTTTATGGCATGGCTTGATCAAATACACTTATATATGGTTGATTCTTCATTCGATCGATTATTTTCGCATCTTGTTGCTTTTTTCTTTTGAAAAGTTGAATGTAAAATCGAAGCGTTGATATAAAATGAGTAACTTTAAATTTGATTTATCTAGATAAATCAATTTTGTACTTTTTAGCAACTAATTGCAATTCATAGAGACTTTTTCTTTTCTTTTTTCTTTCTTTTCCTTCAATATATTGAATATACGTAGCAAATAGCTATGATCCGGCGAGATGAAAACCTCCTATAGCATACATTTACTAGGTAAATAAAATATCAGACTTCTTTAATAAAGCTTGGGCTAATATTCAAAGAGTATTTATATATACTTGACTGAATTAATAATATTTCCATTATTATCTGTAATAGAAATTGAAGTTGTTTTATCATTATAATCAGATAAATTTGGTGTTGTCGTTAACTTATTTTTCAATTAATATCAATTGATAAAGTAATGAAAATACTTAGTATTAAAATTTAAAATGAGTTATAATCCCTCACTCCCAGAATACCTTAATTTCTTAAGTGTCATAACGTGATACATATATTATATATCCATCTTGCTCTTTTACTTTCTTGTTGTCCTTTCATTAACATTATAATCTTTCAAAAGCTACATGTACGGGTTTTTCTGTTTCAGAATTTCGCAGCTAATTCACATAATCAAATACAGAAAAAAAAAATGTTAATATTAACCGAAAATAGAAAAAACGTTATTTTTCATTAGACGTCTTAAAATCATTAAAGTGTTGGAATGAATTTTCACTAATTGTTGATGAATTTAAATATCGATAAATAAACCGTAGGTTGATATTCAGATATATTATACTGCTAATCAAGTGAATCAATCATTTATCTACGCTTTATCACATGATATATTGTAATACAATATAATGAAAATCAAAATCAAAATCAAAATCAGTCTCAAAATTTTTTTTTTTTTGGTGTGTTGCTACTTGATACACAAAGAATCAAAGAAAAAAAATTTTATGGATTGATTTACAGTATGAAGTTTAAACAATAAATCCAATGATCAAATGATTTACAAATATTATTTGAGTATGTGATGTCATTTTTGGGAGACAAGAATCAGGAAAGCGGGAGAGGGAGAAGAGAGAGAAATAATTGTTAAATGGTTAAGTAAATCAAAGAAATGAAAAGTGAGAGATGAAAATTTTAATCAGAGATCAAACGTTACTGTAAAAATGATTAAATTAATGAAATTGTTGAATTAAGTATTAGTGACTAAAACTTCTTTTCACTGTTTCAATGTACTAGAATATACCATAAAAGTGACTCACCAAAATTTTCAAATCCATATTCGAAATATAATCCCAATTAAGGTAAATAAATTCGGAGATATTTCGAAAAAACGACAAAAAAATCTCGAATTATCTCGAAAGAAAAAAATTTTTTTATCTTTTTTTTTATTTTATTTTTATTTTATTTTTTTTTTTAATTCCTCGAACTTCAAAGTTGTTAAAGATAAACCTAATTAAGATAATATTTGAGACACTTTTAATTCAACGTGCTTTAAATATTTATAAATTTTTACTTTGCTATTGTTTGTTTTCACTTGCTTTTGTTTTGGTTTTGTCACTTTTAAATTTCGAATGACGCGATTATGAAATGAAATCATGATTAGTTGTTCGAGCATAAGAAGCAACAATAATGAGAAAATGTAGTGAAAAATTTTCTTATTATTAATTTTTTATTTTAGCGCGATGATGATGAATCATGATTGATGATGTACAATTGTCATTTTTATTATTGATATACAAATTGACAAATTGTAAGACAGACAAGAAGTATAGACAAAGTCGGAATTGAAATTGAATTAAAAAATTAAATGATTTTGATTTTTTACGTATTAGTTTGAGAAAAATTTTTCACTAATTAAATCTATTATAAAACTTCCATGCATATTCGAGGAAGACAGTAAAAAAAAAATTTTTTTTTTTTATTTTTTTTCATGAGCCACCATACACTCAATTGATAGGTTTATGACAGAGTCATATGATGTTGACAGGTACGAGGAAAACATGTCAATATTGTAATGAGATGCATTTTCGACAAATAAATGAGAATCTCACTTATGTGGTACATACATATAAGAATATTAACAATCAACGATTAACAAATAACAAATAACAAATAAGAATAAACCTTTGTAGTTACGTAGTTATGTTACATTAAATTTAAGGTAAGTCGGAACCAGTTACAAATTTGAAAAAAGTGAAAAATTTTCAGGTTTACTTTTTATCATTTGATAAAATAATTAATATTATAATCCCGTAATCGAAAAACAAAAGAAAAACAAAATAAGACAAAAATAAACAAAAGTAAAAGTAAAAGTAAAAGTAAAACAAAGTAAAAGTAAAACAATCCAAGAATTAGTGAAGAACAATAGGTGTAAAGTGGTTTAAGTGGTTAAAGTGGTAAAAATGGTTTAAAAGTGGAAAGATGGGGATTGGATGTTTTAATTTGATGAATCGGATCAGATAAAATAAAATTAAAAATTGAGTCCGAAAAAATTTACACCAACAATATAACGAGGACGGGATGGGATGGGGGAACAAAAAAAAAAGATTTATTGGCGGGGGCCGAGACAGAGTAGAAAAGCAGGAATTGGGGGGAAATTTAAAAGTTTGGGGGGAAAGTGCAGTGCGGTGCGGTGCGGTGGTGACGTTAGAGAAAATTGGAGTGGGATGGACTTATAAAAGAATATAATTTTAAAGGGTTCACTGTATATAATAATTGATAATTGTTGACTATATACTAATTGTTGGTTTATAACATTGGTATATAACAATCATTATATAATATTTATTATTTCAGTTGATGAACAATCTTCACCTGAACCAACTCAAACCACTTGAAAATAGATATAGATATACATTAACTTCATATATACCCCTCCCCTGAATCATAATATCTATTTATCGTAATATAATGGGAAGGCATTTTAAATTTTAAACATTGACGATTATATAATTTAAGTATGATTTTCACATAGTGATTCTACATAGTAATTCTATTGTTATTTAAATAATTTAAATTTAACTTAACTGAATTAAACTGAACTAAACTTAAATCTTAGCCAACAATCATGATTGTATGATTGTATGATAATTGTATGATGATTGTATATTCATAATTCTTACGTATTTTTAATTCATTCACTTATTCACTTATTTCTGTTTACTTGTTTCTGTTTACTTGTTTTTTTTTGGTTACCCCCCTCTTATATATCGGTATAATTTACCCCAGTATTTAGAATTGAGAGGTATATGTAAGAGAAAAAAAAAAAAAGTAAAAAATAAATAAGAGAAAATAAAAAAAAAGTAATTATCACAGTACTTTGAGTAAGGCCAGTCATACAATGAAGAAAATCAATTGATAAATCAATTGATAAATTTAAAATGTATATGAAATGTTATAGTCTACAAGAATAAGAATAAGAATAAGAACAAGTAGGTTGAATCATTTCAATATAATTTGGATAGTATAACTAATTCATATATATGAGTCAGATATCAATATTTGAGGGGCGGCGAAAACAAAAAACAAAAAAAAAACAACAAATCATCCTGAAAAGAAACACTTCCTTACACCCTCCCCAAAAAAAGGATGCTAGGCTTATGAAAAATCCCGATATTGATAAATTTAATGATTCCTGAAAATAGATAAATAGATAAATAGATTTAAAAGATTAGCAAACTACCCCCCAAAACCGACCACGTATTCACTTCCGGGCTGGTACAAGCACAAGTCGAAATTGATTCAACCAGCTAAATGTAATTCTGGCGTGAGAAATAATTTAAACCGCGTAATGAAAACCAAATTTGGTTAATAAATTACCATAGTATTAATATAGTATTAAAATAATTATTGATGAAATAACAACCGTCATAATAAAAATAATAATAATAATAATAATAACAGTAATAATCGATATATAAATTACAACGATAACGATAACAACAACAACAACAACGATAACAACGATATACTATGATTGGGTTAACTTATTAACTCATTGATTCGTCAATAAAATATATCAATTAATAACTAAATTGACTCGAATTGACTCGATTAATCAATAAATTAAAAAAAAAATGTATCGTCAATATATGAAAGATTTTTTTTTTTTTCTTGAAAATCGACTAACTTTTTTCATATCGATTGGATTTGGATTAGAATTAGGATTTTCCGTCCTATTAAGATAACATATCGCTTCTTTCTTTTTTCCGTTGTTTGATATTTGTTTGATATGCTACGATAATCCTAATTTGGTTAATAATTGAGCTATGAAAATTTGTATGATTCATTGATATTGATATGACCTGATGATAATGAATTTTCGAAAATAGATAACAAAAATCATTTCAATCATTGAGGGTAATCAGTCAATGTAATATCTTATCGTAGTATTAATTATTGAGTTAATTTAATTATATTATCATGATTAATGAACTTAATTGTCATAGAATATCTTTGTATTTTACTAATTTGTGTATTATACAAATTATAAAAATCAAACATTTAAATCAACATTGATCTATATCATAGAAACAACGTTTTCGTTTTCCTTATTGTTGTTATTGTTATGTTATTGATATTATTGTGATTGATATTATAGTAAAACCTCGTGGGTGTTGCAATTTTTTCATTGCGAAATATTTTAAAAAAACTATACAATATTCATATACAAAATGAATAACAACCAAATGAATAACAACCAAATGAATAACAACCAAATGATATGAATAACAACTAAATGAAGGATACAACAATTAAATGAAATAAACAACAGTGTAATTAGTATATTCAAGTAGAAATAGAACCGCCACGATCAATACCACGACCACTCCCACGATCACGCATGGCAAGGGTTATATTATTATATTACCCACATGGTAAACCATGAAACAAATATTAAGTAATATGAAATGAAATAACTGAGTGAAGGCGTGGGTTGGAATAAAGAAAATCAGGATTTAAAAGAGAAGGAGAAGGAGAAGGGGAAGGAGAATTGGTATTGGTATTGGTATTGGTATTGGTATTGGTATTGGTATTGGCATTGGTATTGGTATTGGTATTGGTATTGGAATTGTAGTTGTAGATTCAAGTATGAGAGATGTATGTGTATATTGATTAATGAATGTGCTCAATATCAGTGGGCTCAATATCAGTGGGCTCAATATCAGTGGGCTCAATAGTGATGGGCTCAATAGTGATGGGCTCAATAGTGATGGTGCTACAAGATATAAAATGATGTCAAATAAAGGGATAAAATAGGAATATAAAAATAGAACACGAACACTATTTTTGTAAATTAAGTAAATAAATCATAGTATGAAATAGTGTGTATAGTATAGTATAGTGTATAGTATAATATAGTGTATAGCAATGAGCAAGCACGAGTTGTGAAAGCGGTAATGCGGTTATGAAAAAGTAAAGAAAAGTAATGAAAAGTAATGGATAAGGGAGGTAGTGGAAAAGCGGTATTCAAAGGTGAATAAATTACAGTAAGAGTTAAATGGGTTAATGTGTCAATAGTAAGAGTCATCATGGATGGATTGATGAATAATGAAGATGTGTAATGAAGATGTGTAATGAATGGGTAATGATTATGTGTGGATGTGGATGTAGTGAAATGTGGATGATTTGTGAGTATATTTGTGGGTGCACGTGCGCAGTGCTAATGCTAATGCAATGCTAATGCTAATGCTAATGCTAATGCTAATGCTAATTGTGGGAGATGACAAACAAGTATGAGTCACCCCGGAAGTGAGGGTGAGTCTGGCCAGAAGTGGGTGATCCGGGGGTGAGTCAGCCAGTAACACCACATCCGACATACGGGCATCCACCTTCCCGTTAAGACAGACGTCCGCCTAAAACAAGTAACAAAAAGTAAGTAACAAAAAGTGAAGAAAAGAACAACAAAAAATAATGTTAGTAAATGTGCGTGTCATCACTATGAGCAATATTCACAACCCACAATCCACAATCCACAATAAACACAACCCACACTTTTATGTGTCTTATTTTATTTTATTTTATTATTTGATTTTTTTTTTCTTTTATTTTTTCTTTTATTTCTTCTACTTCACGTTGTCTCTGTCTATATTATAAATAAACCCTTAACCGCTCTACAATTTTATGATTTTCTTTTCATTTTATTTCATTTATTCTATTCATCACATCAAACATCTATATCTGATATATATATATCATTGAGTTACCTTGCTCTACCCTATCTCATACTTATTGTACTACCCTATATTGCAACCAATATACCACACATTACCACATCCACCCCGTTTTTCACATATATTACCCATCACAATCATAAATCACATCATGTCTGAAGCAGATTTTGAATTCACTTTTGCTTTCAATAATTATTGTATAGCTTGTGATAAATTATGTTCAACCAATTCAATCTATTGTTCTGACGAATGTAAATTAAATGATGAAAATCATTCCCATACTTCTGATCATCATGATGAAATAATAAGTCATACCAATACTACCGATGAAACTGATATGGTTTCTCCTTTATTAACTCCATCATTATATCATCATACCCATACTCAAAACAATATCAACAACAATATGAACAACAGTAACAACAACAATCTCAATGACTCACCATTATTACTTTCATCAAAATATGATGTTAATGATGTTAATTATTTTGACTTGAATTATTCAATTAATCAATATATTAATAATTCAAATTATAATTCAAATTTAAATTCAAATTTATCATCAAATTCAAATTCAAATTTACTGGATCATTTACCTTCAACTTCTCATAATTATAGAAAATGGTTAACTGCTTGTTTATAAGTACTTATACTTATAATAATGATTATTAAAATAACAGCGTCAATATAGTTACTGCTGATTTTACGTTATGTCTTTTGTTTTACTTTTACTTTTACTTTTTTTTAATGGGTTTTTATAGTTTGTTTTTGTTTTTGTTTTTGTCTTTTTCATCTTTTCATTATGGGTTATCTTTTTATTACGGTTAGTAGAGTTTATCATATATATATATCAATATATCAAAATCAAAATAAATAAAAAAATAAAATAATATAATAATATAATAAATTATATTGTAAGATTATCAATGTATAATGTATTACATTATAATAAAATGAATCATTATATAATATATAACATAACTCATAATGAATTGAACAACTATAACCCATCATTTATTTTATATAGTCGAGCATTAGTCATATGAATAACCTATCATGTTTTATATAGTTAATACACATTTACATAAATATACTTATAGATACACTTGTAGATAGTATACTGTTAGTATAGTATAGTATAGTATCGCGATTTTACATAGATCACAATAGAACTTCACATTTAACTGATTCTATTTTTTTACTGTTCTTTTTCTTTTTTTCTTCTTTTTTTCTTCTTTTTTTTTCATCCTGTGTAATGTGTAGTAAACTGTGTAATGTTGTATATAAATGGAATGGGAATGATTTGAAACAATTGCATAACAACCAGAATCATACAGAATCATACAGAATCATACAACTAACAACATCCACCAATGCTTAGGTAACCAATGCTTAGGTAACAAGAAAGTATCAGAATAGGCTATATAGGAATAACCTGTTTTACATCGCTTAATATAATTTACATACTAGAACATTCCATATTCACATCCATATATTCCATTTTCTATCCACAACCACAACCAATTTTGTCTTTTTTTTCTTCTCATCTCTCATTTTTTCATCAGGAAATATCACCTAGGATATATTTGTTTCATAAGTTACAATTATACTTACCATTTCATCATTCAGTTTAAATTATACTTGTGAAATATTTACATCAATTAAATCAAATTAATCGATGATTCATTGCAAGGTGTAATGTAGTGTAGAATAGTGTAAGTATAGTATAGTCTATTTATATATTAAACCCATCACCATATAGTATACCACATAGTTATACCATATATATTGATCATATTGATAATTATAATTATAGGAGTTATATAATTATGAAATCGGACATAACGGACATGTGAATTGTGATATATTTTATTTTATACTATACTATATTGTTTATGTGGTTTTTTTATTGTTTTATTTCGGGTTTTTTTGTCACCTTCGGTGGTGATTTTGGTAATTTGTGGTTTTTTTTTTGTTTTTTTTGTTTTTTTTGTTTTTTTTTTTTTTTTTTGTTACAAACCCCACATATTTGAGAAGACTACAGAGAAGACTAGATCAGAGAAGATTATAGAATACTACAGAAAAGTGAAGGACAGATAAAGAATTATTAGTAGAGTAGGTTTTACATGGCATTGGAATTGGAATTGGAATTAGAATTGGCATTGAATTGGAACTGAAATTGATATTGATATTAAATTTGATATTGACAGTGCCCGGTGCCCATTAATATATTAAGTCTTTCATACCAATAGCAATAACTAAGTATCCAAAAATAAAAATAAATAGACCAAATAAAAACAGAAAAAGAAAGCGAGCGAAAAAAAATAAACGAGGGAGACATAGAGACATAAAATGAGACATACAGACATACAGACATAGAGACATAAATAAAAAGTGAAACAAAAGTGAAACAATTTTATCAGGAACAGCACCATAACATAATATATACATAATGTAATATAATTCAATTAAACTAATGAATATATGAGTTTATTAGTAGTGATAAATATATTATTAGTGATAGAAATATATAAGTAATGATATAATAATTAGAACAATTATAATAATACCATTATTAAAGAATAATTAATTAATCAATTTTTTATTAAAATCTTTACTCAACTTAAATTTGACCATAAGTGTAATAATTAAGTAAAATTATCTTTCCCTTAAATTGAAGGTTCTTATTTTACTATTATATGTTTTGATATATGTTTTGATATAAGTTTTGATATATTGATATATTGATATATCTAATATTTATTACATTAATATAACAAAGGGGTTAAAAAGAAAGAAAGTTCGGAATAACAGGTTTAACAAGACATGATTATATTACAATTGCATCTCAAATATATTAACCTACCTTAAAATAAAATATAAGATAAAGATGAGAATTATTTTGATCATTGATACCGTTAATAAATGGAATAACGTCATATAATTGTTAGTAAGATTAATTAATTAACAAGAATCCTATGTTTTGATATTTACCTGACTCTCCAATATCAACATCGAAACCAGAATCAATATAGGAACCAACTTGTCGCTCTAGGGAAACATAAAAAAGAATTTGATTAGATTGAGAAGTAAAGAGTAGGAATATTAGAATGTGTAGAATTAGTGAAACTCATGATTCTGATTTAAGGTACCATGTAATTATCTAGTTATTTATCAATAAATTATATATCAATAAGTAAGCTTTCACCTCCACTCAAAATATCTCTATCACTATTGATTAACTCATGTAACGTTAAGTCTTCAAGCATCCTCCTCTAATGGAAGACATTCCACCTCATAGAAACATCATATTTTCTAATATTTTTGATCTCAACGGACCCATATTGACAAACTTTACTATGTGGTCTGCACCATGATAGTTCTTATAACTACCAGATGATTTATTTCATCATTAGGATTTTTGATAAACAATCGAAGATGATGATTACCGCCTACAGTTAGCAACAGGATTAACAGAGAATCTGAATATTTAAATGTAGTGACATTACTTTGGATGAAATTGTTTTTCAAAAAAAAAAAAGTATCAAATTTTAGTAAAATTGTTAATTTTTCTATGATAATTGACTATTTTTGAACAAAATTAAATTTACTTTCTTAACCTCTAAACAAAATTCCATAAAATTGTAACTATTTTTGTATATCGATTATATAGAGTATTATCATTATATTTTCATATATTAATATATTGGAAAATTACTAATTTCAATCTATATCATACGATGAAAATTTATTTCGTTTTTTTAACGTTAATTCAAATTCAAGTTTTTTTTTTGCACAATAAATTTTTTATAATTTTAAACTAATTTGATTTTTGATTTTTCAATTGACGTAGAATTATAAAATATCAATTGTATTATGTATGCAAATGAATTATACTATGTATGTAAATGAATTATTTAAACCTTTAATAATTTGAATTTTTTTATCAAGCGCATTGTTAATGTAATCAATTCAATCAGACTTAATTTGATTTTTAGCAACATTTCTAAAATTCTCTCTTCTCTATTGATTTACCAAAGCTCAACATAATATACGTTGAATTGTTTATCCATTATTAGGTAAAGTTAGTTGGCTTTAGACCGGTAATTAAAAAAAAAAAAATGTTAAAAAAAAAAAAGTGTTCATTGACTACTGTGAAAACTAAGTAATATACATATAACAATACTTTGTATATCCAGTAATATGTGTTGAATTGATACAAGTTAATTGGATTGTAAAAGAGTGAGCTAGGACAAATAATAGACTAAAAGGAAGCTGAAGAAAACAACACTCCATACACCATAGGTGAATATAAAGAAGTATATAAAGAGATATGTATAGGGAGAGACAGAAGTTACAATTCAAACTATTGCAAACTGCCTAAAACAGTATTTCAAGGAACTTACTTTCACGGCACAACTATGTGTGTGCTATTAGTTGTCTAGAACATTAACCTTACATTTTGATAATCGAGGTCGGGATAACAATAATGGTTTTCACTTTTGATATTTTGAATTTTTTAGGTATTTACCCCTTGATTATAAACCTTTTCTATATTGACATATATGTTTTATATGGATCATTCGCAATTTATCTAGATGCAATCTATATCAATGTATGTAATGCATACTCATACATATAAATGGTTCTATACTTCTACATAAAGGTACATATAAAATCAAGAAGGTAAATAAATTTAGTGTAATTTTTTTTGTTTACGAATAATAATGCCTACACACAATTAATTTTTGATCATGCTTTTTCAAAATGAGTATATATTCAAATCAAGGCTTACATAAAATGATTCTAATTATACTTTTGACTAAAAATTATCATTATGTCTCAAAAATGGAGGGTGTTGATTTGGTTGGGTTTTTTTTGTTTTTTTGTTTTTTTGTTTTTGTTTTTGTTTTTGTTTTTGCAGCAATATTCTAGAATCACTCTAGCAAAAAAAAATTGAGCCTTTTTTAAACTGTTTTCCTGATATTTCTTTTAAGGGGGTTTTTTATGAGTTGTTTTAGAAGACCTTTTTTTATTTGTTTAAATCTCTGGATTTCGGATAACCCTGTGTATGTAATTATAACAACACAAAAATGGAAACGAATCGTTAGTTTACAATATATGTCAAATTTTTAGTTCTATTTATTGTATTACCATGGCTTAAGCTTATGTAGGCTAAATTATTGTTTTTTTCTTTTTCTTTTTTGTAATTTTTTTTTTGCGACTTTTTTTTTTGTTACTTTTCCCCTTTTCATAGACAACTTAAATTCGGTTATTAACAACTAACATTATATTAAATTAGTTTATTATTTCAATAAAATCAACATTAATTTGGTTTAATGAAAATCATCATTTGTTAATCTTTCTTGCTCTTTTTTTTTCTTTTCTTTTTTTCCAATTGAGAGTCGATCATTATAAAACCTGATCTGTCAAGATACTTCGATTCAGGAAACGAAAAGAAAAAAAAAAAAAAAAAGGGCCTACCAAACTACGTCTATGATTCATGATTGTAAACTCTCATATTAGGGGTAATTCTTTTAAAAAAACTGATTGACGTAATTTGAGTTTTCTGCAACTTACATCACATTGAATTACAAATCTTTTTTTATAAGTTGGTGATTGAATCATGTGTATGTAAATTGAATACATATTTTAATATTATAGTTCAGGTTAATGATTGATTAATTGTATTTCAATGATTCATTTTATCAAAAAGTAAAAAAACATTTCATTCTTTGATAACTTGCTAATCAAATTTTGAGGTTAATAATTAATAGAATATTTAATGTTTTATTATGAATCACAAATTTTGAATAATTTGAAAACTTCGTTTTGGAAATTCACATTTTTTTAAACCTATAGAAAGTTAAGTTTATTGAAAGAATTGGGGATTTTCTTTCAATTCCCACCATCTATTTTAATTCAATTTACCACATTGTTTCAAAAATTGATTATGTTTATTATCAAGCCTCCCAAAACCTTTACAATTGACCTGTTTAAAAGGAAGCACGATGTAGTGTAGTCATTACAGGATATAATCACTTACAAAGTGTATTTATTATATTTAATTTCATTTAAAAACGTATATGCTTATAAGTTTATATTCATTACGGAATGGTTTATGATTTTGATCAAGAAAACTTTTAATAAGCACATTCTACTTTCAGTTAATAATAGCCTTGAACATTAGTAAATTTCAAGAATTTGATAAATAACAATGCTATATAAGTTGTTTTATTCAAGCGGGTAGAGTAGTTGACACCGAATAGGTAATCAATCGATCATAACAAGACTTAATTTTGAGTAAAAATATATTTTGAAACATTTTTATTATGACAATCATACTATTTAGCAATTTGTCATTGAAATGAAATAAGTTATTTATATAGCAAGGGTCATATATTTATTAGAATGTGATTAAATCGTGATATGTATACTATTATATTCTTTGAATACGATGTATGGAAATCTACAATTCAATCATATATTCATTAGATCAACCTCTGGATATAGTATATTTTCACTTGTTTTACTGTCTTACAACTGATTTCTCTTTATCTTTTTCTTTGGCATATTCTCGTTCACCGTGTTAAACAACACCACCCTTACAATTATCACGATTAAATTTAAAACTTAGTATGGTAGAAACCATGTCCATTTCATTACTTAATTGTCTTATTTGGTTCTGGTTTTGGTTTTGGTTTGTGCACCTTTTTTTAAAAAAAACCAAAAAAAAAAAAAAAGATTGAGACCTGAATATGAAAATTATCATTAAATTCAATTAAAATTTACAATACTTCATTTCAAATCACCACTACATATCAAACCAAATATCAATATAAAGAAAGAAAAATGAATTTTTTCGGTGCATTTAGATCAAGTGGGATATTGAGTGGAGGTTACTTATGGAAATTTGCTCCACGTATGTCAGGACCTCAAAAATATAGATTAAGAAGAAGAATGAAACAAGTTGATGAAAATATTGAAGTTTTATTTCAATCATTGAAAAAAACTGATGAAGTTGATACAGGATTCGCTAAAATTGATAATTTAAAATTTAATTTCCCAAAAGAAAATGAATTAAGTGTAAATGATAAATATACAACATTTGATAAAAAAGTTAAAAATTATAGAAAATCTCTTCATAGAGTTCCAAAATGGACGAAAAAATCATTTAGAGAAAATCCTGAACATTTTTAAAAGTGATATTTCTCAAAGGGGAAAGTTTATTTGATGTGTGTTATGTTGGTTTTCATTTGTATATAGCTAGGTTATTTTTAATAAAAGAAAAGAAAAATCGATAATTAAGATTTCATAATTGTAGTTTTTTTAAAAAATTTACGACATGATGTTCATTTATAATTTGAAGAGAATCAAATATATAATACGAATCAGTTGCTACTAAATATGGTATATCATTATCATATAACTCTATTACATATACAATGTCGATGTAACAAACTTTCATGAATATTGAACATCTCTTCATCAAATCAATGAATACTAGTCATTAAGTATTAAAATAAACTATTTATAAACCAGGTAGCTTATCCCAAATATAATTCGTTATGAAATAATCACTATATTTATCATCCACATTTAAAAAATTAGTTAAATCAGAAAATTTATTATAAATAATAATTTTATCATTTTTATCAGTTTTATTTATATTATTCGTATTGTTATTAATATTATTGGGAGTTTCAACTTCATCATTTTCATTACCATTTTCAATGAAAATACCTAAATTTTTATATAAATTAATTTTCATTATTTTTGAATCAAAATTATTTAATAAATTATTATTTATTAAATTTTCATTTTCATTAATAAGATTTGATTTTTCTTTTATTAAATTTATTTTATTTAAATTTAATGAATTTAATTGATTTTCAAAATCATTCAATTTTTTAGCAATATGAATTTTTAAATTATCTAATTCAATTGATTTTGAATTCATGATCTTAAAGATATTCTCATCGTTTGAATTTATATTATTATTATTATTATTATTTGTAAAAAATTCATCATTATCATAATCGTTATCATTATCATCGTAAAAGGATTTTAAATTATCGTTAGATTTCCCCAATGTATTCAAAGTTTCATTTAATCTATCAGATTTATTTAATGATGTTAATTCATCTTGAAGTACTTTATAATCTTGTTGTAATTTTTTTATTCGATCATTAAAATTTTCTATTTTAATTGATCTTTCTTGATTAGTTTTATTGATTGTTTCTTCAATTCTATTTATCGTTTCAATATCTGGTTCTATTTCAAAACTCTCTATTGATGATTTTATAAGTTCTTCTGGTTTTTCATGTAGCATTGCCTGTATTTGTGATAATTTATTGAGCGATTTGAATCTGGGCAAAAAAAGTAGGTTTTTTAAGTTTGTTTATAATTCAAGTTGACTATTTTATCAGTGTTTCAAATTTAGTTCAGGGTTGATTGGGTATCTTTTCATATAATTATCTATTGATGTAAATTCAGTTTATGTTTGTTTACAATTATCATGTCATAAAAAATGGTTATCTCGCGATCTTTTTTTTTTTTTTACTGTAATTTTCTCATTGAAATATCTTTTTATATTTATCTATATCTACTGTATCTATATTGAATTTGATAGTTTATCATAGATTATACAACATTCACATAAATCATGAGTTTTTATCCCAAGAAGAAGTCGTTTGAAGAAGTTGAACTAAATACCAATCCTAACTTACCGCCATGGTTAATCACTCCTAAGGAAGAACAAATAATATTCGATAGATGGAGAAAGAAGGCATTTTTAAAATGTGATGATTTAATCAAAGCATACGTTGAATGTTCAAATAAATATTCAAATCCAATAGAAGGAATGAAACAATGTGAAAGTATAAATAAAGAATCATTAGGTTGTGTTGCAAACTATCAAAAAACAGAGTATCTTGATCGTGAAAGAGATATTATGATTAAAGAAAAAGCGGAAAGACAAAAACAATATAGATTGAAGTTACAGATAGAACATCAGGAAAAATTAAATAGAGAAGCTTAATGAAATTGAATATAATGATTAAATATTATAATATATATTTAAAAAAACTGTACATAAATACTAAAATAAATTAACACATTAATATTATGAATCGAAATCATCAAGACGTAAGTTTCAGGTTCTCGACTCAAAGCGATACTTTTTCATATATCTTCAATCGCCGAAGCTAAACTGAAACAGCCTATAGCTGCATTGATATCAAGTAATCTAGTTAGTTTGATTTGCTTCAAGTCAACTTGCTTGAGGTCATTAAGCTTTAAGTCATCTAGTTCATGACTTACCTTTATCTAATACTGCTTAAATCAAGAGAAGAACTCTTATAATATAAGTTTCACATGGAAGAACAATGACCATTCTCAGAATAATTTAACAAGCGCTATTCGAAAGCCTCAACGAAATCTGTACAATAATTTCGAAGGTAGTATAATTCATCACTTTGTTGATTAATGCTTTTGTCCTTAACATATATCAACACTGGTAGAACCAAACGGATATGATATATGCTTAACTCATTCATTCATTAGAATTGGCAAAATTATCATTACCGAAAACAGTATTACTGGCCATAAACAAAGAGCCATGCATTACAGCCAAGTTTTGCATTGCTTTGAAATGAGTGGTGGTGTCATTGAATAAAGCGTTGAACTCGTTCAAGTTATATTGTAACCTTGTGAGTTGATCTTTAAGATGTAGTAAATGGACTTCCCTTTCAGCAGCAGTGGCAGATATAGACGTGGAGGTAGGTGTAACACCACCGGTGTTGCTTGGTGTTGATGATTCTGACTGGTAGTTCATTCTGATATGTGATGTGGTTATCGTGGATGTCAACTAGATGTAAGATGTGGTTATCGTAGATATCAGCTAGACGTACGATGAAGAATAAACTTAAGGCTGTTGTTTGTTTACATTCAATTGTGTCTCGCATAACTTTCCGTTATTACCGTTAATTTTTAGTGCTAGAAAAACTTTTACACATTGAAACATCGATTGATTACTCATTGAACTTAGCTTATCATATCGTGTTAGATCCCTGCTCTACGACAGACCATCCGCTACATATACATAAGTTCTTCGATATATACACTTATTCTCTGGCGTTAAGAGGGTGCTTGAAATCATAGTTAAAATATTGTTGTTTGTCGCCATTATTCAAAACCTTTTCCCTTACCCCCGGATTGTATCACATCAAATTTTCAAATTTCAATAATAGAAAGTATTCACTCGTTACTACATATATCTTTTATAACCACTTCATTGTACATCGACATTTCAAATTACTCCGGAAAGACAGCAAAGACTCTGAATAACCTCATTTGTAATCCTAACTTGTTTTGTCTAAATCTCCCTCTGATGATCACATGTCTCACTTTATTACTTATTTCGTATCATATAACTAATTCAATACCTTTCCATGAATAGATCATTGATTTCAAAATTAAGGAAAATAACAATCAATAAAGTCAAGGTTTAACAGCTCATCTACCATTTCATCAGTAAAACCGGTTAGACTTATAGAAAAAAAAACCAAATATCGATCAATACAATTATAACATGCTGCTGCTGCCGCTGCTAAGTCAGAAACATTCTAGTTTGGCACCTTCTCAAAATAATATTGAAAAATCAGTTAGTATGAGTAGTAATCTGAATAATAGTTCCAGGGTTGGTAATAACAGTTTCAACGGTAATCCTGTGAAAGTTAAACAGGAAACCCCGTCTATGCTGCTATCGCCTTCTAACAATGAAAGACCCTCAATACCTATCCAATCACAAAATAACTTGAAAAATATAAGCGTCAATAGTAATGTTTCAATGATTAAACAAGAATATAAACCCACCAATGTAAAGAATTCCATATCTCAATCTTCAAATCAAAAAGTCGATATAGATTTAAATAAAAAGTATGCATTACCACCAAATAATCATAACCTACAGAATAATTCATCGTATCAAGTCCCCATGAGAAGTAAATCACCTCAGTATATGTCATCAATTATGACACCTGCTTCAACATCGATGTCATCATCAAAGAGTAGTTCCCATTTGTATCCACATCCACATCCAAATTCAAATCCGCATACCAATCACTCAAAATTTCCTGCCATCGCTATAAAGCCCAAACCTACTCCAATAACAGTACTACCTAAACCATCGAATGCTGCGACATCACATTTTAAATCAACATTTGACATCAATTCAAGGTCAACGTTGAAGTCAGATATTTCATTGAATATAAATACATCCAAGAAATGGGTTTTACCTCCAAGACCTAGACCTGGTAGGAAACCAATTACTCAATCTCAATCTCAATCTCAATCTCAATCAAATTCAA
Source organism: Soucietia sequanensis (assembly GCA_030557975.1). Lineage (NCBI taxonomy): Eukaryota > Fungi > Ascomycota > Pichiomycetes > Serinales > Metschnikowiaceae > Soucietia > Soucietia sequanensis. The sequence continues at coordinate 132,831 of JANIJN010000030.1, forward strand.
ACAATTCTTCAGTTGTCGGTTCACCTGTCACATCGAGATTGTCTTCCCCACCTCCACAAGTATTAAATCACGATGTTAGCAAGACAATGAATCATAAATCAAATCATAGTCAACCCGTGAAAACCAATGGAAGAGTAAGTCCTAAAAAGAAAGGAAAAATCAGTAAAAAAGATAATGGTGCTGATCTTACTAAAACTACTAGTAATGGATTAAATAGTTCAAAGAAACAATTAATCAATCAAATTGATCAATTTCATACCAGTCCCAATAATTCAGCCAATAGTACACCTAATCATACACCAGCACCTATTTCATCATGTACAAACTATAATAAAAGTGGATCTCCAGCGACCACCCTATCATCCCCTGCGTCAATATCGATGGAACCAACAATTTCAATGTTAAATTCTGATAACAAAAAGTTGGGTGAGAGTAAAATTTCAAGAACACCATCATTCAATTCAGATACAAATTTGGGTACAAAATTGAATTCAAAGTCAATACCTTCTTTCAATGATAGTATGAGTAATAATGCCTTACCCAATGTATCGATTGGTACTAGTATAACTAATGATTTAAATAAAATCAGAATGCCATCCAATGATAATGTCCCAGTAATCAAATCAACAACAATTCCTAATTCAATGAAGGACATACCAAAAGTTAATATACAAGCATCAGCAAAGAATAATAACAAACCTCATACAATACCAACACCTACGCCAACACCAGCGTCAACACCAGCACCAAGCTCAATACCAACGTCAACACCAACTCCAACGGTGACACTGACACTGACACTTACGCCAACACCAACGCCAGTAAATTTACCATTCAAAAACGACACATATCGATTGAAAAACACTTATTTAGATAAATTGAAAGAACAAGAGTTGATTAAGAATTATATTGAAGTTATAAGTAATCAAATTAAAGAATTAAAATTTGTCGAAAGTGGTGTTATTTCAGTTGATGCATTGAATAGTGATAAATCAAATAATCGACTTCACGATAAATCACAATTAACATCGATTCAATCACAACTTTCGTCACTTGATTCATCTATACCAATGACGAATTCAAATTTAAACAAAAATTTAAATTCAAGCTCAAATTTAAATCCAAGTTCAGACTCAAAATCAAATAATATCAATAATAACAATACCAATACCAATACTAATAGTATATCAAATAATTTCAATAATAATAGTATATTACCCAATGTTTCCACATCATATGAACAATTAGAGAAAATTAATAACATGAATGATTTAAATAAATTTCTTGCTTATTTAACTAAAAGTAGTAATATAATTCATAGTGTTACAAAGAAATTTGCTAAGAATAATAATTCGAATGGTATTTTGAATGGTGGTAATAATAATACCAATAACGGAGATGTAAATGATGGAACAACAACAACATCAATTGGTGCAGGCACCAATAATATTGAAAATGAAAACGATGAATCAAAATATTTAAATGATCAAATAAATTATTATTTAGATAAAAGATCAAAATATAAATTACTTAAAAGTCAAGAACTGAAAAGTATTGAAAAATTAAAGAAGGAAAGAATGAAATTAATAAATAAAAATAATTTAGGACTTAATAAATCATCTGATAAAGATAATCAAAATCAAGATAAAAATCCATCATCAATATTGTTATCACCCATAAATTCATTAAATAATACACCAGCACCTATGAATAGTTTATCATCATCTATTGCATCGTTTACACCTACATTATTAAGACCATTGAATTCAAATTTATTTGAAAATATTGATGAATTAGCTGATCTTGATATTTTTGATAATGAGGGTAATGATAATGAATTTTTACATCAACAAATAAATTTGTTGGATAGATTAAGTTTCCGAGAAAATTCAATAGATGAAGAAGAATCAAACTTTATCAAAAATAATTTTAAGAATGATTATGATTATAATATTGATTTTGATGATAATGAAATGTTTAAAAATTTTCAGGATTCATCAATTATAAAGAATGATTTTGAATCGAAAAATGATGTTAAAAAAGTTAAAGTGAAAAAGGGTAAAGCTAATAAAACTGATGATAAAAGTATTAAAAGTGAAAAGGCTAAATTGAAAACTAAGAATACAACTGCTAATGTTGGATTAGGTAAGAAAGTAACAACGACCACAGCCACAACAGCGAAAGGGACGTCAATTACTAATGATACTTTGCTTAATGAAACTAACAAGAATGTAACAAATAACGCTAATACTAATGACACTAATAATAGTAACAATAAAAATAATAACAAAAATAGAAAAAAATTTAATTGTGGATTTTGTACAAATGATACACCATGTTTATGTCTTGACGCCGAAGTCAATTTTAATGATACAAAATGATAATTAATGGGGAGGTTGAATATTTATATAGAATAGAAAAAACTGTTATTTGCAACTTTCATATGTACATACAAGGGATTACCAAAAACAAAAAACTTATACCAAAAAAAAAAAAGTAATATCAAAACCAGGGAATATAATTGAAGGCTTTCTTGAGTTGACTCAAATTTGATAATATTATAATACGAACTTTTTTCCCAACAGTATACAACTTTTAGAATAGATTTATAGCGTAAATGAGAAATTGGGATATGTAAAGATAATACTGAATAATTTATTATGTAATGAGGGTGGTTGAAAATTAGTGTGATTAGATATAATATATAAGATTTAAATTAAGTTGTTTGAATAACGTTGATTGAATAAATAATAAGTTAATTTACTGAAATAAATAAGGGAGAATTTAGAGTTAAGATAGACATAAGATGCAGCATTGAGTATTTATAGGGGAAAGGGGATTTGATAATATACGTGGTAGTTTGGAAATAAAATTGAGAGAGTTTAGCAAAATTCAAATTAGAATAATTTAAAAGAAGAAAGCTAAGTAAGAACCAAAAATGGCAGTAGCACCAAGTACAGCATAACCAGTTCTATAAACACCTTTAACAGTTAATTGTTTACCGAAATCCCAAACCAAATGTCTAATACCATTGAAAGAATGGAAAACAAAAGGGAAAGCCATGGCAGCTTTTGCACCAATTTTAGCAACAAGGGGTAAACCAGCAAAAGCAGTAACAATAGAGGTAGCATCAGGAGAATAACCCAAGATTGAAAATGCAGCATATCCACAAGTTAAACCATAAAAGGCAAAACCCATTGCAACCCCAGTAATTCTATGAAATGAAGATAAAATAGCAGTTAATTGAGGTTGGTAAATGGTTAAATGAGGAGAAGTTGGACGATTTTTACGTTGAGCAACCAACAAAGCTTGTTCTTCATCATGGGTAGCATGAACGGAAGAGACAGATCTTGATAAAACTGAAAATCTATTAAGTTTTGAAGGATTAATAATTTGACGAGTAATATTAGCTAAAGTGAAAAAGTTAGTAAATAATTGAAAATGTTGAAATTGATCATGGTTTGGTTCTTGTTCTCATTACTTGATAGTTGGTTATACCAGATATAACAATGTATAAGTTGAATGAAATAGTTTCATTAGCAAAAACTAAAACTTAAACAAAAACACGGATCCGAGTAAGGATAACATCAGCAAAAAGGGAGTAGGACAAGATACAAAACCAGGGGAAAGCAGGAAACATACGTCTAACGAGACCCAAGCCAACACGAGAAAGCATGGTTAATGAAGTGATATATATGTATGGTAAGACAAGCTGGATGAAACAAACAGTTAGATGTAGTAGTTTTTCTTTCATTTGATATTGAGACACTAGTAATTTTTCTCAGTGAGTTTTGATTGTTTTGTGAGTGCGCATTGGGATTCTGTTAGGTATGCGATTCTGTTAAGTATGGGGGGGTTTGTCTAGTGGCAGGGCCAATCGGATACTGTCAATTACTACGGAGACATACACACGTACACCACTCACAATTATTTGATCATAACACGACGAAATGTGAAACGTTAGATACGACATTTACCTTGAAAATAATAATGTCGTAGGTCACGTGCCGTGTCATCCATAACAATAGTTTATCCAGTTATGCTGAGATTGTCTCAATCTGATAAACCAGTAATCTTCTAATTTGTGTATATTATAAATCCATCTGACAGCTAGTGTAAATCCCTACTTAATATCTTGTCCCCCTGTCCGTTATAATCCCCCTCATCACTGACTCATTCATTTGTCAAATCATCGTCTCTCAAACTTCGTCAACTCACGTCAGTCTATCCTTAGTCCCCATAAATCCCGACTATAAGTAAATAAGTTCAATAAATACCTCAAACTTAAACTCATCTTCAAAACAAAGTAAATTTCCCATTTTTCTTGATTACGGATGTATCTTTGATATTAGCTCATTTATAATATTTATTCATTTATATCCAGAACATATACATATTCATATATATATATTGTCCTTCTTCAAATTTACTTGTCACTTATTTAGTCATTCTACGTTAGTCATAGTCCTTCATTTTGACTCCCTACCAGAGTTTCACTGCATTTCATTTCAACTACTTATCTAATAGTATCACCACATTTCCTAGTAATAATTATACCTCAACAGATTTTTTCGACTTCTTATACTTATTTTCATTATCATGGATACGCTAAATTACAATACTACTGCAACAATGACAGACGTAACACCTAAATTTACTGTATCTGAAAAACCTGAATATTCCGAACAAATTCTACCTTCTAAAAATGTGCATCTAGATAATGACACTTCTGCTGAATATAATGATGTAAGGGGAAACAACAATGATACGAATATTAATACCAATACCAATAATGAGAAATCAATAAAAAGTAGTCAACAACAGAAATCTAATTTGCTCAAGCAACAACAAAATGCATCAAATCAACAATCAACATCAAGCATTCAACCCTCTAATCCAGCACACGATCAATCAAACTTGAGCATTCAAAACACAAATTCTTCTTATAATCCTCCAATCTCAAACAGTCAACATGCATCTAACTTAACAAAAGCAAACTCCAAACTGAATTCAACTACCACATTTCAAAAAAATCCATCTCCATCACGTCCTATTTCATCAACAACAATTAATGAAAATGATAATGTCATTGATGAATCAAACGACAAAAATTTAGAATCATCTTCTGATTTATCATTCAAAAAGAAAGATGTAAAAAAACCTCGAGCTCAATCGATTCAATCCGTACTTTCTACTGCATCATTGAAATCTTTAAAACATCAGTTCACAAATAATCCTCCAACTTTCCAAAGAGCCAGTAGTATTGTCAGTAATAATGATACCAACAATAACAATACTAATAACAACAACAACAACGCAAATAATACGAATAATAATACCACAAATACCAACAATAATAATAACACAGTTAGAAATGGAAATTCAAGTAATAATTTGAAAAATTTCCAGTCTTTCATTCAAGCACCCGTTCTTTCAAGTATATCAAATTTGAAAAGTGGTGATGATATTGAAATTGGACAACAATTACCTTTCAATGATAACACCCAAAATAAATCATCCAATACTTCAACCTCTTCAAATAGCAGTGATAAATCATCAAATAAAATCACCAATTTAACTTCGATAAATGATACAAATTCGTCCACTTCAAACGATGAAACAACATCAGCAACAAATAAAGCAGACTTTAATGACGATAAAGAACTTCTCCTCCAACAACAGAGATTAACCATGAATGCTCTTAAAAAATTGAGTTTATCACCTATGCCAATTATAAATAATCCCGATATTTTATCTACTAAAAAACCATCAAATAAAAATGCGAACCCCACAATTAATTTTTCAGACACAAATTCAACCACCAATATTAATAATAATAATCAGAATAATAGTAGTGCGAAAAAATCTGAACCGTATCAACCAGCCGAAGTTGACTTATCTTCTTTTGCGAGTCTTACTAGACAAACCAAACCAAATTTAAATGTTGATTCATCCTTAAGTAATTCAAGATCTGGATCAGGTATAGATACTTCTCCCAAGGAATCTTCCAATTCTTCAACTAGTAATGTAAAATTTGGCTCAATGTCATCTTCAACTTCAACATCAATTAACGCAGCATTAAATAATCCTAATAGTATTAATAATTCTAATAATATTTCTGGTATTAATAAGAATAATAATTCGGATCAAGGTATAAATACAAACAAGACTCAAAATTATGGAAAATCATATAGAAATGTATCAACTTTGCCAAACTTACCTGAAGGTATTCAAGCGAATAATCAACCACAAAGCAACAGTGATATAAAGAATAATAATAATAATAGTATAAATAATAGTATGAATATTAGTGGCATACTCAAACAACCACAACAAGAAATTGATCAAAGACCAATGAATCAAAATCAAGCAACTATGAATTATCATGATGAGATTCGTCAACATCAATTAAACGCATTCAAGCCAAATCAAAATCAAAATCAAAGTCAAAGTCAAAATCAAATTCAAAATCAAAGTCAAAATTATAGTCAAAATTATAGTCAAAATCAAAACCAAAATCAAAATCAAAATTCTAGTTATAATCAAAATCAAAATCAAAATGCAAATCAAAATGCAAATCAAAATTTAAATTCAAATATCAATCAAAACATAAACTCACAGACAAAGATACCTGCTGCTGTTATCCCACCACAAGACATGAACACCAGAAGATTACTCAATAATAGTAATAATAATATTAATAATGGTCAATTAAAAAACAATGGTAACGATTCTGGTCAATCTCAACAACAAATTAATAAAGAAAAACACTTACAGCAAATAAAGGGATTCAGAAGTCCAATGTATATACCAGCGGTTTTAAGAAAAACAATGAGTGAAGATCAATCGTCACCAATATCCGAATCACCCAATAATCATGCAGGAGGATTACAACCCAAACATTCAAATAGTTCAATTAATCATGGAATTGATTCAAATGATAACGAAAGAGTGAATAATTCCAATTTAGATTCTTCTTCATCTCGTACATCTATTAGATCGTTTGACTCGAACTCAAATGTTTCCAATGAATCAATGCCATCTTCTCCATTATTAAATTCACCATTATCCAATAAAAATGTTTCATCTACTGGTCCTTATACATTATACGATAAAAAGAAATACGAACATTTATTAAAATCAGCACCAACAAGAAAACACTGGCTCAAAGATGAAAGTGTTGTACAATGTGGTATTAAAAATTGTCCTAAGAATTTTAATTTTTTCGAAAGAAGACATCACTGTAGAAAGTGCGGTGGGATTTATTGTAAAGAACATACTTCACATTATTTATACATAAATCATTCAGCTAACTTTACTACTGGTGGAAGAGGTACATTATCAAAAGTTTGTGATAATTGTATTGAGGAGTATAACGATTTTGTTAAACATGAATTTGGTTTAGATTCAAATTTAAATTCAAATTCGAATTCAAATGATTCAAAGTACTTTAATTCATCTAATAACTATAATAATAACAATAGGGATAATCAGATTCAAAACCATCACCATCAAAACTATGGCTATAGTAATAATTACAATCATAATAATAATTATAATCATAATCAAAATCATTATAATGAAAGTCAATTTAAACATGAAGATGAAAGTAATGATACCCTTACTGAATTACCTCGTGGTGGATCACCAATCAAAAACATAAAGCAATCAAGTAATGGGAATAATATTACTGACTCGAATCTCCCTGATCAAGTAGTTGGTAGTATTCCAGCTAATTGGAGTTGGAGTTCATTTTAATTCAAATCAGTAATATTACTTCCTGTATTCATCTTTTCTAATTCAATCATTTGGTTTTCTTCTTTTTTTCTTATTAACTTCATTTCATTTGCGAATAATAATCAAATATTTCATTAATTCGCCTCATACCTTTTCATTTCTTATGACATATTATATAGTCGTTTCATTTAATTTAATTTTTTTCAAACAATAACTTAGTAGTGGTTGTAGTTATCGCTAGCAATTTTGACGTGTGTAATTCCTGTATATTACAGCACTCGCAAAAATGTTAAAATATTCATTAACTAAATTTTCCAGTGCTCACAAACTAACACGGTGGTTGAAAAGAAAAAAGACCGTGATTGATTAACAAACTAGTACAATAATTAATATAATTGATCAATTGTTTATATCATAATATATATCATCATAAATTTTGGCATATAAATCTTGCTCGATTCAAAATGGCATCAACAAAATCCCATTTGAAGGTATTGGGTATAAATATAGAAACAATTCGAACTTTATTACAAGTTATTATTTTCATTTCAATAGCTGGTGCTGCAATTTCATCAAGATTATTTTCAGTTATAAGATTTGAAAGTATAATTCATGAATTCGATCCATGGTTTAATTTTAGAGCCACTAAATATTTAGTTAATCATTCATTTTACGAATTTTTAAATTGGTTCGATGATAGAACTTGGTATCCATTAGGTAGAGTTACCGGTGGTACTTTATATCCTGGTTTAATGGTTACCTCAGGTGCAATCTGGCATGTATTAAGAGAATACTTATGTTTACCAATTGATATTAGAAACATTTGTGTTTTATTAGCTCCAGCATTCTCTGGTTTAACTGCAATTTCAACTTATTTCTTAACAAAAGAAATGAAAGATTCAAATGCTGGTTTATTAGCTGCCATATTTATGGGCATTGCTCCAGGTTATATTTCAAGATCAGTAGCTGGTTCTTATGATAACGAAGCTATAGCAATTACTTTATTAATGGCTACATTTTATTTTTGGATTAAATCAATGAAAACTGGTTCTGTATTTTTTGGTACTTTAACTGCTTTATTTTATTTTTATATGGTAAGTGCTTGGGGTGGATATGTTTTCATTACAAATTTAATTCCATTACATATTTTCGTCCTTATCTTAATGGGTCGTTATAATCATAAACATTATACTGCTTATACTACTTGGTATGCTTTAGGTACCTTAGCTTCAATGCAAATTCCATTCGTTGGATTTTTACCAATTAGATCAAATGATCATATGGCTGCTTTAGGTGTTTTTGGTTTATTACAATTAGTTGCATTTGGTGATTATGTTAAATCAAAAGTTCCTTCAAAACAATTTAAAACTTTCTTAGTTGCATCAATTACTTTAGTTTCAATCTTAGGTATTGGTGCTTTATTTGCTTTAACCGCCTTAGGCTGGATTGCTCCTTGGACTGGTCGTTTCTATTCATTATGGGACACTAATTATGCTAAAATTCATATTCCAATCATTGCTTCAGTCTCTGAACATCAACCAACTGCTTGGCCTGCGTTCTTCTTTGATACTAATTTATTAATCTGGTTATTCCCAGCTGGTGTTTTCTTATGTTTTGTCGAATTAAAAGACGAACATGTTTTCATCATTATTTATAGTGTTTTATGCTCATATTTTGCTGGTGTTATGGTTAGATTAATGCTTACATTAACTCCAATTATCTGTGTTTCTGCTGCAATTGCTTTATCACATTTATTTGACATTTATTTAAATGTTGTTGATATTTTTTCAACTACTGAACCACCAATTGATGAAAAATCTTCTAAAGCTACCAAATCAAAACAAGTTGCTAAAAAACTTCCAATTTTCCAATTAGCTTCTAAACTTATTGTGGTTTTATCTTTTGCTTTTTACTTATTCTATTTCGTTTTACATTGTACGTGGGTTACTTCAAATGCTTATTCGTCTCCATCTGTTGTTTTAGCTTCTAGAAATCCAGATGGTTCTCAAAATATCATTGATGATTATAGAGAAGCTTACTACTGGTTGAGAATGAATACTCCAGAAGATGCAAAAGTCATGGCTTGGTGGGATTATGGTTATCAAATTGGTGGTATGGCTGATCGTACTACTTTGGTTGATAATAATACTTGGAACAATACTCATATTGCTACCGTCGGTAAGGCAATGTGTTCCTCAGAAGAAGTCGCTTATGATATATTAAAACAACATGATGTTGATTATGTTTTGGTAATTTTCGGTGGATTACTTGGATATTCAGGTGATGATATCAATAAATTTTTATGGATGGTTAGAATTTCAGAAGGTATTTGGCCCGATGAAGTTCATGAACGTGATTTCTTTACTGAAAGAGGTGAATATAAAATGGATGGTCAAGCATCTCAAACAATGAAAGATTCTTTAATGTATAAAATGTCTTATTACAGATTTGCTGAATTATTCAATGGTAGAGATGCGGTTGATAGAGTTAGAAATCAAAATATACCAGCTAGTCAAGCACCAGAATTAAACGTCATTGAAGAAGCTTATACTTCCCAAAATTGGATTGTTAGAATTTATAAAGTCAAAGACTTGGATAACATTGGTAGAGATTTACATTCTGCAACCAAATTCGATAAATCTGCTAATGAATCACAATCAAAAAGAAAGAGAATCATCAAAAAACCAAACTTAAACTTAAGAGAATAATCTTAACAGCTTAGAATAATGTATATGATTTAACTTTTTTTTTTCTTTCTTCTTTCACATACTCAAAATTTTATAAATAACGTCTTTTTTTAAGTGTCATTTTTCATTTTCTTCTTGAAAATAAGAAGAATAGTTTGTCAATTGTAAGCCAAGAGTAAACGGAAAAAAAGAAAACAACTCTATAACTCTTAGAGAAATGGATTGAAAAACATCATCATTTATTTTTGGATCTTTACCCCGCCAGAAAAAATATATATAACACACACGATTTTTTTGAAATCGAGCCATAAATGAAGTAACGCTTAAATACATATAAACTTATAAAGAGAAACGAATAAAAACTCAATCAATATGACGGGCCTATTTGATATTGAAAACCACTTGGCATTTTATAGATCTTATCATTTCAATCGCACGAATGTCAGCATTCATTTAGTTTGCATCCCTATCATTTTGTTATCAGCAATTACATTCTTAAGTGTATTAGATATATTTGACGAAACATATCCCCAAATCAACTATGGATCTTTGTTAGCTTGGTCCTATGGTATTTTTTACATCTTGAACGATTGGAAACTTGGAGTTCCTACATTCGCCGTCTTAGCATCTCATGCGTATTTGGCTAAAGATTATTATGTTAATATAACCTATTTTTCAGTGGTTTCCAAAGAAAGATTTGTGCATATTGCAATTGGTGCCCATATAATTTCCTGGCTAGCTCAATTTTATGGTCATGCGGTTCACGAAAAGAGAGCGCCCGCCTTACTTGATAATTTACTTCAGGCCCTTGTATTGGCTCCATTTTTCGTTTCATTCGAAATTGCATTTTGGCTTGGTTATAGATTGAAGCTTAAGAAAAGAATGGATAACAAAGCCGGTTTAATGGCCAGAAGCTTTAAAGCAAAAGAAAAAGCTAAGGCTTCAAAGTGAAAGTAAAAAAATCACATATGATCTCTGGTTTGTACTCTCATAATTTCTTATTACTTTTAGTTATTTATTTACTACTCATATTCTTACACTTATAAATTATTCTCTGTTAGTTTTAGTATAATTCAAATACTTGTCAGATACTTCTTGCTCATAAATACTCGTGCCTGTCACTTGATTCCCAATTGCTATATGGTAATGTTAGTATATAAACTTAAAGTTAGCGGTGTTTACGAAAAATACGTACTTAACCAACCTGGACGAATATTATGATCTCTACCGAAAATCTCTAATTTTCTGGCGTGTTTTCCAACAATTCTCTCAACCATGTCGTAAACTTCATCTGGCTTTCTCAGGGTTTGTCTAGTTCCACTTACAATCACATCCATATCCATAAGTTTGTTAAGCCAAATTGGAGTTCCTTTGATTCCAACAAGTAAGTGTTCCTTAGAATGATTAAGCCAATGCCCAGTTCTACCTGTGACAATAGTTCTCCTCAATTGGTTTAATTTGACCCAGATTAATTCATCAGAAATTCTGTAACCCCATTTCTCCAAGGCTTTACGTCCAATTTCAATTGATCTTCCAGTAACCCAAAGTAAAATTATACCCTCATCTTGTAATTCGTGCATTGGTAATTCAAGCAATTCGAGATCTCTACAAGTTCCATATGGTAACGTACTCATATGAATTTGCCAAGCAGGATCGGAAATGATTGCTGCAAATTTACCCAAAATTGGAAATGGAAAATGTCTTACATCACATTTTATCCATTGAGGTGGTGGAATTTTTCTAAAATGTTCGGTAAAACAATCTCCTATTGTGTATTCAAAGCTCTGAGCTTTAGCTTGATTCGAGTAACTTTCCTCGACAGCTTTTAACGGTAATAACGTGTAATAGTGTAAATAACGGCAGGTGGTCATTTTATGACAAGTATCTAAATATGAGCAATCTCCTAAAGATAGCTCAGTATGCTTTTGAACTACCGACAAATAATGAATTTTTTTCTCACAGCAAGAAATGACTTCTTGTGAAACAAGATGCTTGTGGCTTTCAAGCATCTTACGAAACCTTTCCTTATTGTTATATTGAGAAAATTGACTAGGCAGTCCGTGAAAGGTAAATTTCAGTTTGTGGAGTAAGTTTGAAAGTGCTTGATTATGATTTGAGTTTGAGCATGATTCGTAGAATGGTTTAGCCTCACTAATTAGCTTTGCCTTCATCTTGCTCAACTGCTTTTGAGCTGTTGGCTTTTTCAACAAAGTATTCAATGTCGAAAAGTCAGTCTGAAAATTGGCATCAAATAATTGATCTTCCAAAGTTACTATTGTGTGTAATTTTGATTCATCCAAGAGTGATAACAATTTGTCATTAGGATTATTATATCCCATGGGCCCACTTTCTTTGAATTTATTGTAATCGAAGGCATCACTTTTACCGATTTTGGCATTCAAGATTAAAAGCTTTGACTTATTGATATTTGCAAGCTGAAGTGTATTACAATATGATACATCACTAATATCTTTTTCCTTGATTCTCCTGCTGAATTGTAAAGAGCATCCACTTATATCATTGAACTGTAAGATATAATACAAAAAACTTGGTAAATTTTCAATGAATGAACTCATTTGGTTGGCTTCTAAATACTTGACAAATAATTGGTGAATGTATGAAATATTGCCCTTTATTGGATGTGTGAGTAAATTCACTTTGCTACTGAGAAGAAATTCGAGAAAGCATTGCAAATCAGAATTTTTATATTGACTCATTGTACTTGAATACCCTTGCTGATTCGTTTGAAACTAAATCACACGAATTGTTGATATTGGTGTAAAGAAAGTGATGTGTGACTTTTCATCCCTTTTCTTTTTTACAGCCATTAACAATTTTCGTCGCAAAATCCGAAAACAAAAAATTGTGAATAAATTGTCAAAAAAACAAGAAGAGAAAAAGAAGCAAGATGCAAATCTTGACTTCTCTGTACTTCTCTGTGATGTAAGAGATATATAACGTATGTCTGAGTATATATCGATCTGTATATCGTGAAAGTGGAGCATCATGTAGAGAGTGTAGTCATATTGAAAGTCAACCATCGTTTAATAATGAATATTAATTAATCCGATAATGGGTAATTTTAGGAGCAAGAATTCATCAACGTGATCTTACTATAGACTCAAACTACAATTGCGCAATTAGAAAAAAGAGAAGATAATATTCAAAACTGAATACTGTTATAAAGATTCGATATTATGGAGTGGAAAGTTTAGTTTTATTGAGGTTAGTAGTACTTATGAATAAAGAAAAAATATATATAACTGTCTGATCTAGCTCTAGTTTGAAATACTTTATGCCTCCTTCTCTTCAAAACTTTAGCATTTTCAGTTGCAAAAAAGCAATCAGGTGTGTCATAGAAAATCCATCTACTTAAGCTCATGTTTGTTCTTCTGAACCATTATGCTGTATAAATTGTAGGTTCTTCTCACTAATTACTATTAATCCAAACTACTGCTTTTAACTCTCTGTTATAGTATATGGGCAAATATTAGTCCAAAAGTCAAACGTCCAAGTTATATCAACTATCTAACTAGCTAATTATTAAGAGAGGTATTAATATACATGCAAGACTACTATCAAACCAAATCATTACTACATACTATTGATTATTGCGAACCTTAATATGTTGTATAATTGAATATAAAGATTAATCATTACTATACTTTGCAATTTCTGTTTGAAACGCAAAAAATATACGAAGGATGAGTCTAGTAAAGAAATTAGAAGAATAGCAATAAAGAAACTTACCCATAATAAGTAGATACCTTTGAATGTTGTAGAGAATGAAGAAAATATGAAAGCTATAATAGTGAGGCTCTAATGCTTGACGAAAAAGACAATACTTCTTTGAAACAACCATATCGTGTATTATGAGCAGAACCAACCATTAGTTTAGCTTAGGGTATTCGATTTGAGCAATCTAGCCGATTCAGCCATAAGTTGAACCACAAGGTAAAAATTCTAATCGAAACGAAATAATAAATACGTTTGAATGTCTGACTGAGAAAAAAAGGAAAAAAAAATATAAAATATATTTTATTAGGCTGCAAACGTAACAAAATGCACTATGATTAGAAGCTATTAACAAGAATTCGGGGTGAATGATAATTAAATGATACTTCTCGACGACATAATAAGAAATTACAAATATTCAGAATGACTTGCTATGATATATGGTCAACGTCATTGGTCATCATCATTGGTCAACGTAATTAGCAATACAAATCGCTAAAACCTTAATAAATGAGGAATCGCTCATCTCTATTTGACAACGAGACCAACAAGAATATATTCAACTAGGGATGATGATGAAATTTAGTTAAAATTTGAAATATGATATTGGATACCTATATAACTGAGGAATTGATACATGAAAGAAAAAAATAAAATTATAAAATCTATATCCAAACTCTATTTATACATATGGAACTTTGATTGGATGAGTGTTTTTTTGATGTACTAATTAACTAAAATCACCGCTTTTAGCATAGTGTACCGTATTTAAATCTTATTCGTTCAAAGTAGTAAGCTGTACAGCGACCATATTATTCAGCAATCATCATACTGACACGCAAAAACAAGCATTCGAAATAGTATTACAGTGATCAGTCTATAAATTGAGTCAAGGTTTAAAAAAAAAGTTGCATTAAAGAAACCGAACAAGAGTCAGAAAAAAGCAAGAAAAGAAGTAACTTTTAATATCAATGTAAGAATTTGAGTGGGCTATTAAAATCCAAATGGATTATCGGGGGTTGCAGCATGAAGATTAGCTCTACCGGTGGGTTGTGATTGTAAGGGGGCAGCAGGTGCATTTCCAAACCCAGAACCTGTAGGTTGGGACTGCAATGGTTGATTACCAAATCCACCGAATTGTTGTTGTTGAGGTTGACCGAAAGTTGTATTTGGCAATTGTTGTTGTTGGGGTTGACCGAAAGATGAGTTCGGAAATTGTTGTTGTTGTTGTGGTTGTTGTTGACCTCCAAATGTTGGGTTTGAATTTCCGAAGCCGGTGTTTTGAAACATGTTTGAAAGTTGATTCATATTAGGTTGACCATATGATTGTTGAGGAAACATACCACCAGAAGTTTGTCCAAATTGTTGTTGATTACCAAATCCACCAGTAGTCTGGGCACCGAAGGATGATTGATTACCAAACGAGGTTTGTGAAAAGCCTCCAGTTGGTTGATTACCAAATGAGGTTTGTGGAAAGCCCCCAGTAGGTTGATTACCGAATGAGGTTTGTGGAAACCCACCAGTTGGCTGATTACTGAATGAGGTTTGTGGAAACCCTCCAGTTGATTGTTGTCCACCAAAAGATGGTTGACCACCAGTGATTTGTTGACCAAATGCAGATTGCGGAACAAAACCACCTGTCCTTTGAGCTGGTACCAATGGCCCAGTCTTTTGAAGTGACAAACCTTGCCCAAACGATGTTTGGGGTGGAATGCCACCGGTTAATTGCGGTGGAAGGCCACCTGTAAATTGAGGTGTTGCCTGTTGCGGTTGACCAAAAGTTGTTTGAGGCATAGTTACATTTCCACTTTGCAATGTTGGTTGAAATGGAAGTTGCCCAAAAGATGTAGTAGGTGGGAGACCAAATCCACCAGTTTGCTGCTGTTGTTGCTGTGGCCCTGTTTTTTGAGCAGGGAAGGTAGAAACACCAGTTTGTAATGGAATAATTCCAAAAGTAAATTGAGGTTGAATACCACCAGTAGGCTGAATACCGACAAAACCAGTTGGTTGAATTGGGATAAATCCGGTTGGTTGAGCAGTAATAGGTGCAAATCCAGTTGGTTGAGCAGGAATAAAACCACCAGTCTTTTGTGCTGGAACCGGAATCAAATTACCAGTTTGCTGAGGACCCAAACCAGTCTTTTGCACTGCAAACTGATCACCAGGTTGAACTAAGCCACCAGTTCTAACAGGGGTCAAAGCGGGAGCTGAAGGTGTATTTGACACAGCCGGTCTGTCCTTTTCTGGAAGAGCGGGCCTGTTGTTATTCAGATCTAATGGCTTGATATTGACTAAATCTTGTAAGGAACCGTTGTATTGTGGAGTTTGAGGACGAGATTGTGGTTTTAATAGGTCTTCGTTTGATCTTGCAGCCGGTTTGACTGCCCATGCATCATCCTCGAATTGGCTCGAAACATGTTGCTGTGGTTGCTGTTGAGGTTGTTGTTGAAATTGTTGTTGTTGTTGTTGGGGTGGTTGAGGTTGTTGAGATTGATCGAGAGCTCTGTTTGATGCAGGTGACGGTAACGCATTAGCATTAACCTTAGAAACCTCACTACTAGAGTTATTGTTCTTCAAAGCACCAGTTGCTTCCGTAAATAAACTACCTGTCGTGTTAACATTGTCAGTGGATTTTGGTCTGTTGAACTTATTATCCAAAAATTTCATTACTCGTAAAATATCCCCTTCTCTCAATCCTAAGGTACGTAATAAGGATGGACTGATGTCTTCCAAAATATTTTCATCCATTTGTTCACGATTAAAATTGAGAGTGTAACGTTGACAGTTACCAATATCCACACCACATTGAAGAAAAAATTCAAACCAATCATATTCCGGATCGTTAGCAGAAACCGAAGTCGTAGTTTTTGGTCTTGATGGTTGGGGTGGAGCAATATCATTGATCGCAGCGACAGAAGACCTACCTTTCGATTTCTTAAGATTTTGTTTATTAACTTCATCTTTATATTGAGCCAAAGAAGTTCCAGTGATTTTTTCAACATATTCTAAATCTTCAATGGATAATTTATTTGCCGAAACTGCGATTTTAACACCATTTGTTTTATGTAAGTGTATTTTTCCTTCGACACAGCCTAAAAATTCTGCTTCTACTTTAAAGGATCCAGAACTATCAATCCAAGTTCTAAGCCTATGGTAATTAGGCATTGCTTTATCATTTTCATTACGTTTCGATGAGCTTGATTTATCTCTTTGAACACGGTCACGTTCTCTAATTTTATCACGTTCATCTCTTGAACGATGATGGTTTTTGTTTCTGCTACCTTCAACCACTCTACCCCTTGAACTTGAGGTTCTTTGTGATTTACGTCTTTGAGGACCTTCTGTTAATTTATCCAAATTACTGGTACCTATTATTTCAATATATGATGAAGGAACAACACCTTGTCTTTTTGTATCAATATTTTCACACATCCACCAATCTCTAGATTTTGTATCATTGATGATATAGACCTCATCACCTTCTCTGGCTGCTAACTCATCATTACCTTGAGCTTTAAAATCAAATAATAGTTTACCTATTTTTTTATTAGATGAATCTGTGTTAGCTTGGGATGCTCGAGCAACTTCTTTCAAACCTCGAGCATTATCGGCACCTTTTAAATCACCTAAAATTGAAATTATAGCTAATGCAACATCTTTCGAGCCAGCATGTAATTCAACAGAAGCTTGCGGATTCTTAAGTTCTAAAAACACATGCTTTTTTTCATGGCTAAATTCAATCAAGTCTCTAATTTTCCATTCGTTATCCAATTGAGAAGCTGATTTCATTTTCAATTTTTTAGGATTTGATGTATTTGGTTTCATCACAATCAAACCTTTACCAATCGAGAATTTGCAGGCTCTTTTTTTACGGCCATCAACTTCATCAAGAAACCAAGTGAAAAATTCACCATCGAAAGTATGTTCTTGAGCATTAAGTAATTCTTCTTCCTCATAATCTCCAACTTTGTTACCAGTTGTTGCTGGTTGTAATGGACGTAATGGAGTCGATGATGAATGCTCCTCAGAAAAAGATGGTCTATTTGGCATTGGTGGTGGGGGTCCATCATCTTCATCATCATCAAATCTGGAGTTTTGTCTTGAATTATTAGGAATTTGACTAGGAGTTGAATAATCAAGGTCTTCGGGCTGTTCAATCGATTTTTCTTCTTGAGTATGACTTAAAGATGGATGTTGAGGAGGTGGCGCTGAAAGAAAGGCGGTACTCACGGGAGGTTGTGAGAAATCTTGAGATTGAGGTAAGCTTGATTGAGTTGGAGTAGGACCCGGTGCAGAAGCTGAACTATTACTATTATCTAATTCTATGTAATTTGACGGAATGAAACCAAAAACTTGATTACTTGAATCACCAACTAAAAGCCAGTCTGGATCACTCAAATCATAGACATTAAATCTCTCACCTTCTTTGAATGATACCTCTTCTTCCGTTTGCTTATCATAGTCATATAAACCGACTGCAGTTTTAACAATAGGTGCCTAAGTTTAAGTAGTGGTTAGTAAAATGATAATTCGATAATTTATTTTTAAAGTCTAATCGGACATACTGGCTCAATATAGTTTGAAGGAACTAAACCAACTGGTTCTTCAACTTCTTCATCTCCGACTGGCACAACTCTTTTTTTCACTTTCCACCAATCATCAATATCAGATCTTTCTAAAAGATATAATAAATCATTTGGGTTCACGGAGAGTTCTTCATCGGCCTGTGCGGTGTATTCATACAATGTCTTATATACACCAATATATAACGACATAGTTCAATATTATGGGGCCAAATATTTCAATCTTTCAATTGTAAAGCGTAAGCTTGATTGAGGTTGATGTAATATACTGTTCTATTTTGGTCGACCTGTTTGATATTGCGCTAGATTTAAAAGGGGAGTAAAAGTGAAATTTCGGTTGGGTACACGATTTGGCTGCACACACAAAATGATAATATAGTGATATAATAAAAATACATTTTTTGTTGCTAAAACTCGACATATAACTAAAACTACCTATTCCGTCATCTTTTCACTCTTTTGCTTAGCTCAATTACTTGATCTTGGTCTCTACTGGGCAAACAGAAATCAGTTTGATTTACACTTGATTCTGTAGGACCATCAAAATCCTCAGTGGCATCGATTCTAAAATCTTCGATATCTAAATTATGATTTTTTGGATCAAAAGTTGATAAATCGTATTGACTAATTATTTTGTTGAGGAAAAAAAGCGTTTGTATTCCACAAGGAGAATCGGTTGCATTATGAATTGAATTTGTGAGCTCTGAAAACTTTTTCTTGAAAAAATCATAACTTCTATCACTAGATAATTGTGCTGATAAACTTCGACGTGATAATTTTGATAATGTAGGATAACTATTCCTATACCTTCTCCAGAACTGTAAAATATGAGGACCTGACTCCTTAATGAGATAGTTTGTGCTACTACTATAGCTCATATCGGCTCCTGCGGAACTCTCGTAGTTATAGCATTCAGTAGAAGTACCTAAACAATTGAAGGTTTTCAAAATCATATCATCCAAATTGATCGAGTTGCCATTTTCCATCATTTGTGAGACTGAATTATTTTTACTAGAAAGAACATTGACATTTGCAACTATTTTATTCACATGAGTATCCTTCAAGTATCTTTTGGTAGATGGATGTAAATAAGTTGATAAAGTCAAATCAAACATTGATTCCGTTTTATTATGGAATTCGATGACTTGGTTCAATAATTCTTTGGTTGGGCCATTGACTTTTGATTGTATTAAAGGAAACTTGTTCAAAGCATTTGCAAATTCGGTTAATTTTATAATCAAAACTTTTAACCATTTTAGGATTAGGTGAGAAGTTACACCATCAATTGAGCAATTGAGAACAATTTCATAAAATATTCTATTGAACTCAACCAAATACTCGATGAGTTCCCAATCGAAATCTGTCACTGTAATTCCAGATAGCTTGCGAACTTGCTCTTTATAAACCAAGCAACTATTCAAGTATCGGAGAGTCACATTTTTATCATTATTGAGTTGAGTCTCGACTAAAATATCTAAATATGTACCATTGATATCTTTTTCATGAGGGTTCAAATGAGAAACTGATAAACTTTTAAACTTTTCATAAATTGGACCAAGAAATTCTTCAGCTAACTGAGGAAGCACATCGTCAATTGAGACAATTTGATTAAGCTTTATTGATGATTGGTGACTAAAATCGAAGACTCTCATTAAATTTTTTAAAAAGTTTTCGACTAAGTAATTTAGGTACGATGGAATACAATAAAGGATTTTATCATTAATTTCAGCCTTGTCGTCACCAATTTGGTCCCCAATGACAAACTTGAAAATATCAAGACATTTGTTGTTAAAGGGAAGATTTGACGTTATGAAATTCAATTTATTTTTAAAATTATTCATCAAAGTATTTCTCACAATTAAGTTTGATAGGTTTGAGTCGTTATAAACGAATACACTCAATGGAACTTCACATAATCTAAACCTTGAGTCAATATAATGAGCGCTGATGAACATATGAGGTTGATACTCATTTATAAAATGAAAACTATGACATGTAATTGACACTGATAAGTCATTATTTTTTTGAAAATATTGTTTAAAGTATTCCTGATACTCATTATACATTTGATTTGATAAATATAATAAGGTTTCAACGTCGGGAAATTGAGATGAAGATTTGTTAAAAAGTCCCATTTTCAAAAACTTGTAAAAGCTGGGGTTATTGATATTATCGAATGGAATTAGATTTTCTATTAAGAAATATAGTAGCTTCAAATGAGACTCATCAACGGCAACGGACGACTCATTCGAGCTCGGCTTGCGCTTGGCTGACTTTCTTTGACTGTTGGTATTTGACTGTGACATGTTTTGATCAGTTGGCATCATATAGTTGTAGTGATATATATGAAGATTGTCTGGCGGCTAATTTTTATATAAAACTGCAAAATGGAATAAAGTACTTTTTTCGACTATTTTTCTTAGTAAAGTAATAAAATTCGCAGTAAAATGTTTACAAAGATGAACGAGATAACATGAGCCTTTTCTTTTTACACATCCAAAAAAGCTCTGATTTGTTAACATCTAGGTGAAGCACAAGACAAAGAAACACAGAACGGCACAAAGGTAAATCGAATAAAAAAGCGTTTATTGACAGGAAGTGAGAACTATGTAAATAGAAAAAAGGTAGAAGATAAAGGGAAGGGTATTCTAGCCAAGGTTGGTCCCAAGGTTTTAATTCACGGTATGAATACCTTCACCACCATCTAATAAAACATTTTCGATATTTTGTAGAGCAGTAACAGCAGTAAAGTCGAAATTTTCTACAGTAGAAGCACCGATATGAGGAGTCAATGAAACATCATCTCTATCGAATAAATCAGGATGCACCTTTGGTTCATCTTCGAACACATCTAAGCCGGCAAATACCACTTTACCCTGTTTCAAACCATTTACAAGTGCTTGTTCGTCAATGACTGACCCACGCCCAATATTTATAATACGAAATGGTTTGTCTATTGAATCAATAACTTGTGAATTGATTAAATGTTTTGTTTCTGGAGTGCCTGGACAAGCAACTACGATCAAATCAACAAATTGGGTGATTTCATCCAACGATTTATGATAAATGACTTTATAGGGTAAAATAGATTCTTGTTCGGATGACAATTGATTTCTTTTAACGTAATGAACGATCATACCAATGTCACTTAATTTTTTACCTATTGTTTGACCAATATTACCAAATCCAATTATAACAACGTGATGATTTCTAGGTGATAAATTTTCTCTTCCAACTACAGTATGTCCGAATTCATAACCTTCATCAACCAAATTTGGCTTGACCAATCCAGTATCGGAAACGAATTGCCCTTTTCCTAAGATTATTCTTTGCTTAACGGTATGATTCATATTCTTATTAAAATTTTTACTAACGATTTTAAAGTTTCTGAAACTGGCTAAGGTATTGTATAATACCAAATCAGCAACTGGTTCAGCAGCACCAATAGATGGGACATTTGTTAAAATTATCCCTCGTTTCCTCATTGCTTCAGTATCATATGGATCATAACCAACTGAACAAACTGAAATAACTTTCAAATTTGGTGGTGAATTTTGTAAAATGTTGTTTTTGAATCCACCTATTAAAACAAACCCTAACCAAGCTCCATATATTGCTTGAATATCGGTAAATTTAGTTTTGAAGTCATTGATGAGTTGTTCTTCAGTCGTTATTTCATATTTTATACATTCAAATTTCGTTTGAAATTGTTTATATTCCGGTAATGATTCATTTAAATCTCCAATGAAAAGTACTTTTGGTTTACTCTGAAGCATATTGATATCGGCCTTGGTTTATATGGCTATATAACAACTTTCTTTAGACTAATCTGTATTGTGGATTCTTAAACAAGTTTGTATGTCTTTATATATGTTAAATTTAGAGATCAAAATTTAATAACCGTTGAAAATAATTACCGAACCTAGAATTTTGAAATTCCGCTCCACTTCAAAGAGCGGTAGGTTATTATCGAAGGTTTTTTAAGCGAGCACGTCTTTTATGTCATCAGGCAGGGGTGACTTCCTATTATGATTGCACGTATATGCGTAGTACTTTTCACTTGTTTGTTTAATCCAAGTTGTTATTACAGTTTATTCTTCTTGATCTATATAAATAGTTGCTACATTTACTCTTTGATTGACAAATATTGAAATTAAAATAAAAAGACAAAGAAATAAATACTATTAAGATGAGATTAGGTTAATCAAAGTATAATGGAATAGATTGTATGTGACATTTCTAGTTTTGGAAGTAACTTTTGGTCTTCAATTATTTAACTTTTCTCGGACATCTTTTCTAAAATATTTTTAATTTTTTTTTGAATAATATAATGTATTATTTGATTGTCTTTAGTGAACGTATATGATGAAGGACATTTTTGGAGATGACAAGAAATAAAGTAATAATAATAATAATAATAGTGATATTAATAGTATATTTTGGTAATGATACATATTATCAATGAAAAAAATATAACATTATTAATAATAGTAGTGATGGGTTGATGAATGATGGAAGTGAGGGACAGAATAATGAATATGATGGAATAGGTTTTAGTTTTGATATTATAAGTAATGTTCATTAATTTAATGGTGAGAGTGACCTGGTTCACCTAAGAATTTGGCAGCGTAAACACTACCACATTGCCAACATCTACCTGGTTTATCTTCTTCAACTCTCATCCAGTAAGGTTTGTGTTCTTCACTACCTTTACCTTTACAACCAACGAAACGATAACCAATATAAGTTGGAACTAAATAAGGATCTTTCATGGTACCATTACCTTCAGTAATTGGATTTTCAATGTCCCAAACATCAACACCTTCTCTTTTACCTAATAATTCAAATCTTTCTAAACCGGTGGCTTGTTCCATATCAGTTGGAATGGTACCGGCTTTAGCACCAGGACCAATTAATGAAGAATCAGGACCAGTAATTTCAGATAAAGTTGAAGCAGTTTTAGTGTCAACTTTTGTTTGTTGTTGTAATGAAATTCTTGAGATTGATAAGAATCTTGTTGATTGTCTCATTGAGACACTACGAATTGAACGAGAAAGCATTCTAAAAGATTGAGTTAGTAAGAAGCGTTCATTAGATTGACTTGTTGATATTTTTGATATTGATGAGTTATATTACACTTGATTTTGCTATTCAAAATTATTGAATCACAATTGATAATATTGGATGTAAAATATTATGAATTCGAAATGAAAAAAAACAAGAGGTTGCTCAATAATGTAATCGAAGCTCCCAATTATACGTTTAATGGATTAAATTTTCGATTGAAGATCATTTTGAACAAATTTATGGTGATAATTAGTTTCGATAACATTGAATATTAATTGTGTATCTCTCTTGATATAACAAAGGAAGTCGAGTAAATTCATCGGAATATCATCAACAAAATGCAAAGGTAGCAAGGCATTACATACATTTTGGTGGTATATATGAATATGACTAAGTGTGTTCAACAATATGGGTATAGATTATGTATCATATACTGATATTACCACATTATCATTAGGAAGTATCTCAGCTTCTAACTGAAAAAAATCAGCCAACCCGCCTGCATATAGTCACAAACCCATGCCATAATAAATAATCGGGTTTTCATTGGCTCAAAAAGTGAGCTCCGTGCACCAGAGCGATCTCGTTCCGTACACCACGAGTGAAGATCTGGCCTCAGGGCACGCGCCCGTATGTCACGGCGCACACGTGACTATTTTTCCAATCATTGGGTCAATAGTGACTGCACTTTGTGTAGTGCGCACCTACCCACCAACCTGCAATACTTGACAAGGAATATTCGCAGGTTAGTCCACTCCTTTGTACTAGTGGTCCCCACTGGCAATTCGCCCATAGTGTGCTACTCAGATAGTGCAGGGGTATGTGCAGGATACACACTCAAATTCTAAACTACTGTGAAAATTTTTATACCAGGCAAACAATCAGTATGATTCTGAACTATTCTGTTCACTCAAATAAAATTGAAATTTATTAAATTTTTTCTTTATTTCCTACTGTTTTACTCTTGTTAATCATACAATAATAAGTATGTACTCGATACCAATACATTTGATCATGTCAATCATATCCATCTATCAACACTAAACTAGTTGGCCTGTTAATCATACCATTACTGAATCAAGAACAGAACGAACTTATGAAATAAAGAATTGCTGAAGTACTGGAATTTGTCTAATGAAACAGAATTATCTTATTGAATAAATGTATACCCAATAAATAGTTTATCGCTATTATTATCATATCACAACTGTCATCATAGTGAAATAATGAATCTTTGATATTAAATTCATTCCCAATTATATTTCAATCATGAAATTATCATAATATTCAAAATTTTAAATAATCACCAATAGAATCAGTGAAACTATAAGTCACTCAAACATGCAATGATAGGATATGATGTAACGATCAATGATGATATATAAAAAAAAAACACTTTACTAACAATTTTTTTTAGTTCAATATGCCAAAAAAGAGAGCTTCCAACGGTAGAAATAAGAAAGGTAGAGGTCACGTCAAACCAGTCAGATGTTTAAACTGTGCTAGATGTGTTCCAAAAGATAAAGCTATCAAAAGAGTCACCATCAGAAACATGGTTGAAGCTGCTGCTGTTAGAGATTTATCTGAAGCTTCCGTCTACGCTGAATACGCTTTACCAAAATTATATAACAAATTACATTATTGTGTCTCTTGTGCTATTCATGCTAGAATTGTTAGAGTTAGATCAAGATCTGACAGAAGAATTAGAGCACCTCCACAAAGAAAAAGATTTACCGCTGAAAGAAAAGTTAGTCCACAAGATGCTGCTAAAAAAGCTACTTAAATGTGTTGAATTGAATTTTTAATTGTTAAATATTTATATATTTAGTTGTTGTGTTCATTTAATTATTGTACATAATTAATAGCCCTTTTTTGGTGTTTCATAATCTTCTCTTTTCAATTTATAATCAATAAATAAAATATAAAATAAAATAAAATAAAACGTACTCAATCTATTGTAATAAAAAATTGAACGTATCATTACTACTTTCTTGTGAATCATTGTGATGACAAATTAAGTTATCATTACAAGTATTTACTTCCTTGTAACTCATGATGTAATCATCATATAACTCATGATGTAATAATCGTATGTCCCGCGGTGTACGGATATTTAGCAAATGTGTTTTTTTGTTTTGGCAGCAGACGAAATGTGTGTGAACCACAAAAATGTGCTTTTAATTTTATTTTGAAGAAGGGATTTTTTTCTTTGAGGTGGTTAAACCAAACGATAATTGATCTAATTTAATTCTGAGTTTAATCTAGTTTTCTTACATTCACAAAGATCCTCTTTAATATAAAACTTTCAATTTATTACAAGTGTTACTTGATTTAATCAATTCACTCGATCTCATACATATAGATACTTTTCACGTTATCAATTGAAGTCATCCAATTACCATTTCAATTGAACTTCGTTTTTTTTTTTAATTTAGAAAATCCACTCAAAGTTAACATAGCGTTTAAATCTATAAGTGCATCATAAATTTTTCACAGCATTTCCTCATACAAAGATCATCAATTACTTCGCTTATAAGAAGAATTCATATTAATAGAATTGTCATTCCCATTGTATTTTGATTTCATAGATTTTTGTCTCCATTAAAATACATTGTCACACCCCTTACTTACATTCATCCAATTGGCCATTCATTTCCAGCTCAATTGTTTCATTGAATTAAGGTTTAGTTGAACTATAATAAATTAAATTGACATCTATCATTGTTATCTATTCGATCACTATCAGTATTTTGCCATTTTAATTAAAACATCCTCATAACTTCTAATAGCAATCAATTTACGCAATCATAAATTATCACTTGATTATAATCTTACAACGACATAAATTTATGAATTAGCCATTGATATAAAAAGTAACATCAAATATTTAGAAATTTCAATTGTTAAGAAAAAAAAAAGAAAATAGAAGATTTATTGATATATAATGACTACTGACGAATCTTGGAAATTCTCTCAATGTTTTGGTGATAAAGGTGACATTGAAAATATTACAGAAGCTGATATTATATCAACGGTTGAATTTAACCACGATGGTGATTTTTTAGCTACTGGTGATAAAGGTGGAAGAGTTGTATTATTTGAAAGAAATCCATCAAAGAAGAAACAAAATTGTGAATATAAATTTTTCACCGAATTTCAAAGTCATGATGCAGAATTCGATTATTTAAAATCTTTAGAAATTGAAGAAAAAATTAATAAAATCAAATGGTTAAAAAGTTATAATAATTCACTTTATCTTTTATCAACAAATGATAAAACAATTAAATTATGGAAAATTATGGAAAGACAAGTTAAATTAGTTAGTGAAAATAATTTAAATGGTAATAATCATTTACCAAATAATTTAAATATATCAAATTTAAAATTACCAAAAATGTCATTACATGATAAATTAATTCTGGCTCAACCAAAGAAAATTTATTCAAATGCTCATGCTTATCATATTAATTCAATTTCAGTTAATTCTGATCAAGAAACTTATTTATCATCAGATGATTTAAGAATTAATTTATGGAATTTGGGTATAGCTGATCAATCATTCAATATAGTTGATATTAAACCAACAAATATGGAAGAATTAACTGAAGTTATTACAAGTGCAGAATTTCATCCAAATCATTGTAATTTATTTATGTATTCATCATCAAAGGGAACAATAAAGTTATCTGATATGAGATCAAATTCATTATGTGATTCACACTCAAAAATTTTTGAAGAATATTTAGATCCAGGATCTCATAATTTTTTCACTGAAATTACATCATCAATTTCTGATGTTAAATTTAGTAATGATGGTAGATATATTGTCTCAAGAGATTATATGACAGTTAAAATTTGGGATTTAGCAATGGAACTGAAACCAATTAAAACAATCAATGTTCATGAACATTTAAGAGATAGATTATGTGATACATATGAAAACGATGCAATTTTTGATAAATTTGAAGTTCAATTTAGTGGAGATAATAAATCGGTTATGACTGGTTCATATAATAATAATTTCATGATTTATCCAAATGCTGTTAATAATGATAATTCAAATTCTTTCAATAATAATAATAACGCACGAGATTCATCACTTTCATCGAAATTCAATTTTGATTCAAGTGACAAAACATCTAAGCATAAAAATAAAAATTCAAAAAATAATGATGATGACAATGATGATGATGATGATTCAGATGATGATGATGATGATAATAATAAATATAATAATAATAATAATGGTGTTGATTCACCACCAATTGATTCAAGTAATTATCCAAATTCACCAAGTTCTGCAATTGATAATGATGATGAACAAGAAGAAATTGTTTTACAGGCTGATAAATCTGCATTTAAATCTAAAAAATTAAATAATGGAGGTCCAATGAGACGTAGAATGATGAGTGGAGTTGGTAATAATAATAATAGTGGAGATTTTGATAATATCGATTTCAAGAAGAGTATATTACATTTATCATGGCATCCAAGAGAAAATTCAGTAGCAATTGCTGCTACTAATAATTTATATATCTTTTCAACTTTATAAGCATGAAAATAATTAAAAAAAACTACAAAATATAGTCATTATCTTGGATTGATACAGAGAGATGATGAGGTCAGTTTATCTTAACAATTTGTATTATTGTTAACTTATATCATTTTCAATTATACTTGGTTAGTTTTATAGTTCTAATTATCTCGTTTTGTCTTTCTTTTTTATAACTTCACTCAATTTATTTCTCTAGATTGATTATTATAATTTTGAATTCATTTTAATTTATCATAATTTTATCACATCATTTAATACACTTTCATTATTTTTACAATTAGTAAATTTCGACATTTGATAAAATAGTTATACAGCGACAAGGGTTATACTTTATATTATCTAATTATGAATAATCATGATCTTATCGTTCAATTAGTATGATAACTCATGGAATTTTTGGAAACTTTCTATAGCGGAATTATTTTAGACTAGTAGATCTCTTTTTTTTTTTTTTTTTGTGAGCGTAGTCCGGCTATCAATTAGCGAATATGAAATACTCTATTTCTCTTTATCAAAAGAATATAAAGTCATTCAAAATTCCCTGCATTTCAATTGATATGCTAGTTACTCTTGATTTATATGATATTGACTAATTTAAGGGAATGTCCGTCGATTTCACGAATAGAAATCCCAAACCTCATAATAATGATATAGAGTTACATAATCATCATGAAAGCATTCAGATAGAATCAAATATCGAAGAAGAAGTAGATTTTGATGATGATGAACAAAAAAGACATGACTTTCCAGATGGTGGATTAAAAGCTAATTTGGTTTTATTGGGCAGCTTTTCAGGTTGTACTGTTTGTTTAGGTCTTGTTAATTCAATTGGTGCAATTCAAGCTTATGTTTCAGAACATCAATTATCATATTTACCTGCTTCTACAATTGCTTGGACTTTTTCAATTTATTTATGTTTAGCTTATGGTACCGGAATATTTATTGGATCATTTTTTGATAGAAATGGTGCTTTTTTTTTGTTATTGCTTTCAACTGCATTTATTTTTTTAGGTTTAATGGCAACTGCAAATTGTACTGAAATTTATCAATTCATTTTAAGTTTTATTAGTTTAGGTATAGGTAATGGAATTGGATTAACTCCTTTGATATCAGTTATAAATCATTGGTTTTTCGAAAGAAGAGGTTTAGCTGTAGGTTTGGCTACTTGTGGTGGTAGTATTGGTGGTATCATATTCCCGATTATTTTAAGACATTTATATGTTGAATTTGGTTTCGTTTGGGCAATTAGAACAGTTGCATTAGTTTGTCTTGCTTTTATGTTAATTTCAGTTGTTTTGGTTAAAGAAAGAATTCATAAGGGTTCAAATCATGAACGTTATTCAATTAATGATGATGATAATACTAATTCAAAATTATCATTCTTAAAATTTTACATAAAGAATACATTTGATTCAAATAATTTTAAAAATTTAGATCTTAAATTTTGTTTTTTGGTTCCTGGTGCATTTATGGCTGAACTTAGTTTAATATTAATTGTAACTTATTTCCCTTCTTACGCTATTGCACATGGTACTAGTGAATCAGATTCTTATTTATTATTGACTGTTTGGAATGCAACTGGTATTTTAGGAAGATGGATCCCTGGTTATATCTCAGATAGATTAGGAAGATTCAATGTTAACATTTTGATGCTTTTAGGCTTCAATTTATGTATCTTAATAATTTGGTTGCCATTTGGTGGAATTAGTTTAAACGTACTTTATATCTATGCCGGATTCGGTGGATTCTTTGCATCATCAGTTTTATCAATGCTTCCAACTTGTCTTGCTCAAATTACTTTAGCTAATGAATTAGGTAAAAAATATTCTGTTGTTAATGCTTTTTTAAGTGTTGGTAATTTAATTGTTATTCCAATTGGTGCTGCAATTATTAATAAGTCTAGTACCCATGATTATGATATGTTTGTGATACTTGTCGGTATCCTTTCAGTTGCTGGTACTGTTTTTTGGACTTTAAGTAGGTATATGATCGTTGGTATGAAATTAAATGTAAAAGTTTAAGATTCATTTATTCACATGTATTATTCAAAACAAATATATATATATCTTTGTTTATAGAAACTTTAAGCTCAATCACAACACGAATCAAAATATCCAAAAAAAGGCTAAATAATTTAGTTTATCATCATCTTTTAACGATATGGTATCTACATTAGCATTAGTTCATTCTACAATTGAAGGTTGATTTTGTAAATAGGTTTAATTATTTTAATTTCGTAAGGAATCAATCATAAAGGATAAATTAAATGAAAGACTTTAAATATAATGAGTATAATAATGATAATAATAATGATAATAATAATGATAATAATAATAATAATAATGGGATAGGGAAATATAATGACGACGGGTCTCTTTTGTTTTTTTTGTTTTGAACTTTTTTGATGATTAAATTTGATTAGATCATAATTTAAGCTTCAATGTGTCTATTAATATCAGAATTCCAGAATAAAGTTTTATCACCATCACCCCAGAAGAATTTCTTTTGTCTTAAGTTTTGATAATCATATTGAGTTGGCCATTCTTCATCAGATAAATGTTTTAAATGTTCTCTGTGTTCAGAATGGTGTAATTCAGTTCTGACAACTGGAATAGAAGTTAATAAAATAGCTGGAATTGCAACAAAATAAGTAATTTTTTTCCATAAATTGGTAATTCCTTCTGAATGATGAACTTTTTCTTCATATTCTTTGATGAATGCATCTCCTGATTGTTTATTGGCTTTGAATGCATTTTCATTGATGAACTTGGAGGTATGGCCGTGACCATGAGAATTGAATCTCACGAATTGACGTTGTGCTAATTTTCTGAACATTGTTATATGGATGATGTTATGATTATATCAAGCTATTACAGTATCTTCAATGTATTTTAATACAAATTTTGTGGTGTGAGTTTTTTTCTGGTTGATGAATTGTCTCGCTGTTTTTTTATAATATCAATTTTTATTGGCTGGGAGTCGCTCCTAATTTGCGAGTTACAGTTTGCAGGTTAGGTGCGAAATCAATAAAAGGGTTCCATAAATCGTATAATTTTGGAATCAATCAATTGAGGGTTTCTTTAACCAATCGAATATAGATGTATGATTGTAAAAAAACAAATAAATTTTTAAAGTCAACTCACTTGCTCAACACCCACCAAAGGCTCTTTTCAAATTATTATCGAAGTACGTTAGAGGACTATTAACTAAAACTCCTGATTAATTAACTGCAAATTATAATTATTCAAACTAAAATTCATCATTTCAGTTCCTCCCCGTAGCACTACAAGGTATACACTATCAAATTTCCATACTATAAAGCTGTGTGACTTTTTTGATAGGAATATTATATCATTATCTCATAGATAAAACGATATCATAGCAAAATGAGTCTACACAACAAGAGTAATAAAGTTAAATTAAATCATGAAACACTTCACACTGATATTGTATTTGCATTTATTGATCGGTCTATTTCTTACTGGCTCTTTCGAACGAAACATGGCAATGGTACAAGATTTCCTAGGTCAACATGCTAGCAAGTATCTTATGGTAATGCCTTTGAAATTGTCTACATGCGAATAACATAACTTAATTACGGAATCGTGGATTAAGTATAATGTCATTTGAACAAAAATACATTGAATGACATGAGTCAAGGTTACATCAAGATAACGGAGCATGAAACTGAAATACAATAAATTCTGAGCATATGATGACAATATTGTATTATTAAACAGGCTGCGGATATTGTTATCTAGATGAAGATAAAAGCTGTAAAAGTGTAACAACTAAAGACTATGTATACCATGGTGCAAACATAGTGTGTCAAACGGTAGGTCAATCCTAATAGGATGCGAGATTCGCCTGAAATTCATTATAAATAAAGTGTGTGAAATTTAATGTACATGGTATATATCTAAAAATGATATAAGAGAATTAAGAGTTGGAGTGTGATGTAAAGGTCTATAATGGTATGTAAAATGGTGGATGCAAGTAATTGCAATAGTTCATGTATTATAAACATGAAGTTTGCAATATGAATAAATGTTGATTGGCTGTTAATTTATGGGTATAAATTTTGATTATTCACTGTTTATTGATAGGTATAGATTATGGTTCAGGATCATTAGGTTTTTTATCATATCTATTCATAGTCATATCATCAGCATCTTCGGTCGTTTGTGCTTGAATATCTATTTTAGGTAAACCTTTTTCATCATGAAATTTTTCATTTGAAATTGGTTCATTTTCATTTGGATTGAAATCATTAGGTTTTTCATTTGATTCAGGATTTGTCTGTGAATTTTCTTTGTTTGAATCTTCTTTTTGTAAACCATCTTTATCTGAATCTTCTTTATTTACATCATTATTAGATTGTTCTTCCAAAATTTTTTGTTCATTTTCAATTTCTAATTTTTTTGCTTCTTCTTCAATTTTTCTTGCTTCTTCTTCTTTCCTTGCATTTTCTTTTTCAATATTTGACTTTTTAGCTAATTCAATTTCAATTATTTTATTAGCAACTGAATCTTCAAATTTATAATTTTCACGATTTGAAATATATTGAAAATAATCATGTCTTAAAGGATTATTAGGAACTTTTAAATTGTTATTATTCTTTTCATCAATTAATAAGTTTTTGGTTGATTCACCTTTTAATAATTTTGAAATTTCAACTTCATGAAGTTCAGTTAAATTTCTAGTTAATAAATATTCAATTAATAAATCTTCTTGATTAAATAATAAATCAATATAATCTTCATCTTTAAAATGTTTTACTGGAATATTATCAAATTCCGCTTCATTAACATCATCTCTTTTATTTAATTTTTTATTATTATCTTGATTATCTTTATTATTAATAAAATTTATTATATTTCTAGTAAGTGCCCAAATTCTTAATTTTGGTAAAAATGTAAAGCCTTTAAATTTTTTATTCATAAGTCCCTTTCTATTATATTCATTTAATAATAATTGATCGAATTTATTTGGAATATAAGCTGGTTGACCTTCAACCATTGATAATTTAAGTGGAACCAATTCATCAATTAAAGCAAAATGATTATTTCTACAATTAAATGCATTGACTGCTTTATTTCTATCCATTTCTGAAACTGTTGAATCTCTTGAAGTACGACGTAATTTATATGGTAATAATTCATTAAATCTTGTTGGTAATTTTGTATCTGATAATGCTAAAGCAGTTATATCGATATATAATCCAGTATCAATATCAATAAATCTTGCATCAATATTATTATTACCATTACCTTTACTTCTTTTAGTTATGAAAGAACCACAATCTAAGAAATAACGACCAAATCTTAATTCATTTTTTAAATTTGAACCTAAATCAACTATAAGTGATTGATTATGAAATCTTGATAATTTATGTAAATCATACATTGGCATTTGAACATCAATATCATTATCCCAAGGGAATGAAATTCCATCCCAATACCAACTTAATAAAGAACCATGAGCAACCCAAGTATTTAAATTATAAGTATTTGTAAAACTTAACCAAGCTTTAATTAAACCAAAGAGTACTTGAGGTTGACGATCAGTATAATTTATAATACCTGAAAAAAATCTCCAATCATAATGACCACCTAAAGCATAATTTGATTCTTTTTTCAAAATTTTAGCTTCATAAAAATATTTTGGAGGAAATTTACTTGCTTGAGAATAAAGTAATGAATCTTGATAGATTTTATCCAGTAATGAAATTTCATTTTCATTAATTAAATTTAATTCTTTTAAAATTTCAGTAGTATTATCAATAAATTGATCAGGAGTTAAAATTTTTTCAAATTCAAGTGAATTTTCACTTAAATTTTTTTCTTCACCTTGATCTTCAACAGAATTAAAATCTAATTTTCTTTCCAAGAAATTAGTGGTAAATTTTAAAATTTCATGTTTTATATTAAGTATAATTTCTTTTGAAACATCTAATAATTCTTTATTTTCAATTCTAAATTGTGATATAAATTTTTTTGGTAAATCGGTATCGATAATTTTATTACGATTTTCAATATCTTGATTAACATTAATTTTTAATCCATTATTAATTCCTGTAGTTGAATCATCATTAATATTTGGTAATAAAAAATTTATTGATAATGGAGGAGGCATAAAATCATTTAAATAAGATTTTGAATGTAAAGTTTTCAAAGTTTTTTTAGATCTACCACCATATTTGAAAACATGCCAACCGGTTGAATAAGGTTGTTTATTAATTTTAATTAATTGTTGTTTAAAATTTTCATCAATATCACTTAAATCAGGATTATTTAATATATTATTAATTTCATCATCATTAATACAAAAATCATTTGGTTTTAATAATTCTAATTTTCTATTTCTCATTTTATTTGTAGTTGTAACATCAAACATTTTTTCACAATTTAATTTATCAGAATCTAAATAATACAGATCAAGTAAACTTAAATCAATCCAATCACTCCAATGGAAATAAGGAATTTCTAATTGATTAAAATCAGTTAATCTTCTAAATTTTGTATTTAAATGATTAAATAACATTCCAATGGTAAATCTTGGATCAAATTTTTGTAGATGAGGATTTTCATAATTATCAGTATCGGTAAGATATTCAGGTAATGAAATTTCATTTTTATATTCATTATTTGACATATCTAAAAGATATAATTTTTTTTTAAAATCATCATCATTAGTATCTGAATTTAATTTATTATTAAATTTATTATTAATTTTTTCATTAAATTTAAATAAATCATCTTGATTATTAAAAGTTGTTTTGAGGAAATAATTTTTTAAATCAAGTAAATTAACCTGAAAGTTTTCTTGAATAGATGTAGATTTATCAGAATATCCAATTAGACTTAGAACAATAAAATGAAATATTATAATTATAATGCAAAGTAATAAACATCTTGATTTTCTAAACATAATGATGAAGAATGATGTAATAATGAATGTATGTGGATGTAGTCAATATGTTTAAAACCTGGAGTATGTTAATGTGACCTGGAGTATATTATTGTAACCCGGAGTATATTATTGTAATCTGAAGTGTATTATTGAAATCTAGTATATGTAGTTGAAACAACTATAATACCACCTGTTAATGTCTTGTGCCTAAAATTAAACTATTATGCGGACTTAAATGTATGATAACACGGTGATAAATGATGGAGATTATAGTATTAGTTTAGTTATTATTTGGTAATAATATACCATATAAATCAGTTATTCAGCATATGATAGATATATATATATATATATACATATATTATAAGTTAAAATAAACACGGACGATTTAAAACAAGATCAAAATCAGCAAAGCCTTGGGACAATAACCAATAAAGAGAACAAAAATCATGAAATTTATTTTGGTGTTTTTTTTTGTTCTCTTCATTGTTAAAAAATATAGTGGGTGGTGTACGGAAGGATATGATTGCACTCAATATCATTTAATATAATATAACATAGTATAATATAACATAGTATAATATAACATAGTATAATATAACATAGTATAATATAGGATTACACAGTATTACACTGTAATATGAAATTCAGAGTATCATGTATTCAAGTCAATCCACAAATTGGACAAATTGAAAATAATATTAAACAAGTTAAAAATTTAATAAATAAATTAATTAATCATCCATTATATAAATCGATTGATTTAATTATATTACCAGAATTAGCTTTAACAGGATATAATTTCAAGAGTCCACAACATATTAAACCATATTTGGAAACCATTGATGAAGAAGGTGGTGATGATAATGATAGAAAAGGACCATCGTATAAATTAGCATCAAATATATCAACCCAATTAAATTGTTTTACCGTTATTGGATATCCTGAATTAAGTAAAGGTAAAATATTCAATAGTTGTTTATTAATGGGTCCCAATGGTAAACTTATTTATAATTATAGAAAGACACATTTATATGAAACTGATGAAACATGGGGGTGTAATGAAAATCCTGATAAATCATTTAAATCAATTAAATTAATAATTGATAAAGAATATTATAGTAATAACAGGGATTTATCAAATACTAATAAAGTTTGGAATACAGTAACGACAAATTTTGGAATTTGTATGGATTTAAATCCATATCAATTTAAAGCACCTTTTAATTCATTTGAAATGTCAATGTCATGTTTTAATAATAATGCTAAACTTATATTATGTCCCACGGCATGGTTATCACCAAAATCTCCATCAATTAATGAAAATTTATCAAATATTGAAAAATTGAATAAAGCTGAAGAATTCAGAGAATATTTTAATGATAATGAAGAACAATTAAATATGGAACAACAAAAGAATAATGAAGTACAAAAGATAAATGAAAATAGTGATGATAAATTTAATATAAGAATTCCCGATAAATCAACATATAATTATTGGATACTTAGATTTTTCCCATTTTTAAAACATCCAATGGTGCAAATTCCAGCGAAAAATTTTAAAACAAATTTAATTATGTGTAATAGAATTGGAATTGAAGATGATATAATTTATGGTGGATCAAGTTCAATTTTTACATTTAATGGTAATGATAAAGGTAATGAAGAAATTGATGAAACAAATTCAAGTGTTGAAAATTTAGGTAATTTAGGTATGGGTATTAATGGAGTTTTATATAGAGAAATTGAATTAGATTTAGATTAGATAAAGTTAATTAAATAAAAATAAGTAAAGTTAATAATAATATTTAGATAATTGAAGATATAAATAGAATTGACTTGGAGATGTAATAGGTGAAGATAATTGAGTATATATTTAGACATGAGTATAAATAAAATTTAAAATTTCACATTATATTAGTCACAAGAAGGTATATAGTTTATCCACATTTATGAACCCATTTACAATCATCTACCCAATGATTAGGTGTACATGAAGGTTATTCAATTGATAATGAAAAATAACAATTTGAATTGATATATAAAGGTTTGGTTTTATGATATTGTATTAATAGATTGAAGAACTTACTAATTAATACTAATGGGTGTAAAGTGTATAAACAGTTGGGGTCATAATGGGAACCTGACTTTCTCGCTAAATACTAATTGTATAACTGTGTACTATTAAAATTAGTGGTAATATTGTTACTTTCCGCTAACACTAAGTTTACGACTGATTTGATGAGTATAAATGATTGAAGATTACCCCTTATATCGAGTATTGGTATAATGTAGTATTAGACTCAAATGAGGTAATATTAGATATTATAGTATATAGTATAGTTTTTGCAGTCATGTTGACATCGTATCAATTGTCCTAGTAGTATTAATTGGCTTAATAGTGGGAATCGGCTTAGTAAGATTAGTTGACTTGAAGTATATATGATTACTTGATTGAGGTATGATGTAAATAGATTGATATATGTAGAGTATAGATGGTGGCTTGAACAATCGTATAAGGGCCACTAGTATAGTATATGTTACGCAGAGAAGAACACGGTAAGTAGAATACAATACAACAGATAAAAGAACGAAACAGAACAAAACAGAACCAAGATATTGGTATAAGCCACTGAAAGTGTAGAAGGTTGTATTATAGTACTTGTATTAGTATTAGTCTATATTACACTAGTATTGGTATATATTAGTATATATTGGTATTGGTATTGGTATTAGTATATAGTAGTTGTTAGTATTTAATATGGTCGTGTGAGTGTAAATATAAGTCGTGTGAGTGATGATTATTTAGTATACGTGGTGTACGGATGTGAATCTGCAGTCCTGCATATTGGCGATTATAAAAAACTACGCCATGAAAGCCCAAAAAAAGAAATAAAAACAGAAGAAAGAAAAAAGAAATAAAAAAAAAATAAAAAAAAATAAAAGTTTAATTTAATTGAATTAAATTAAATTGATTTTTCAACCCCGACACTTTCTGCTATAAGATATGGTATATGAAGATGTGCTAGATGATGGCATATCATATGATGGTATATGATGGTATATGGCCATGATCTGGGCTATTGTAGTAGCGTATGACTGTAGTAAGCCATACCCCATTTGAACAGTAACCACAAATCATTATGTAGCCGTCCATGTTAACATCTATTATATTCCTTTATTTTCCACGTCTTTGTTCTGAAACTATACAAAGATTGCTGTCATTGCTATTTCATATACCACTAATACCGTTATCACACGAGAACATACTATAGCATACTGTAACTTACTCTAGCTTACTCTAACATACTATAAGCATACTATATCTATTTGCTACGCTAGCGGTGTCATCTAGTCGATTCTGTCCATATACACTCCATTATTAATTTATCCAAATACTCCAGAATTCTCCATACTCAATACTCAATACTCAATTACTCAACTAATACTCAATTAATACTACTATTCTACTCCATATCACATAGTTCATTATACAAGATCTTCACTTCATACAATTAATCTACTTGTCATTCTTGTAACTTCTCCCACTGCATTATTATCCCAATTCTATATTACATATAATATATCACATAATACATATAATACCTCATCATATATAACACCTCATCATATATATATCAAATCACAATATATTATATCATATCAAATCACAATATATTATACCATATCAAATCATAATATATTATATCAATATATTCCATCACATATCATGTCATTATGCTAAAATCAATTAAATTCCCCAAAAAATTGATTGTTAAAGTATTTCTTCTCTTCCTTATAACTTATACTATATTTCATGCCGTATCACAATCTTTAACCAAACCATCCATTAATCAATATAAATTAAATTTTGAAAGACAAATTAAATTACAATTTAAATCATTTTATTCGAATTTTCTATCATCAAATTTTAATTTTGAATCTGATTCAAATTTTCATAAAATTTTAAAATCTTTGAAAAAAGAAAAATTAAAGAATGATCCAAATAATGAATTATGGGATATAAACCCAAAATATTTACATCATTTACCTCTTGATTTAAATATCCCCAGTTATTATTTCAACAATGATCAACGTATGTCACCCGATGATATAATTATTCAAAAAAAACCGTTACTTCAACCTTTTGATCCAAGATTTACCTTGGGTATTTATTTAACTTGGATAAATATGAATAAAGGTAAATCAATTCCATTCCATTGGTCAGATTGGGTTGATTTATCAAAATTGAAAAAGTATATTTTAAGTTCAACTAAAGAAAAACCCAATTGTAAACAATTATTTGATTTATCCAAGAAAAATAAGAAGGAATTAATAAATTCAAAAATTAAAAAATTAGATCTGTATTGTAAAGATGATTTAAATTTCCCTCTTGGTTATAAAATAATTGATTTTAGTGGTCCACAAACCATTGAAAATCATGAAATTTTATCAAAATCTCATCTTTATTCTGGTTTCCCATCTCCATTTAAAGTAATATTTTTAACTGAATCTCAAGGTTCTTATGAAATTAATGTTGAAAATTTTGAAAATGATGTTAATAAAGGATTACTTAAAAATGGTATGATTGAATCAATTATTTCAAAATTAAAAATTAAATATTCAAGTTCGAAAAAACATATTGATATTCATTCAATTATAAATCCTCTTAATGCTTATAAACATTTATTATCAACCTCACCTCCATCAAATTCATTTGAAGTTTTAACAAACAATCAAATAACCATCCCACCCGAATCTTTCAATGTGGATAATGAAAAAATCATTGAATCTTTAGAAAATGAAAAGCAAAATCAAGCTAAGAAACATAGGAAATTTTCACAAAATAATGAAAATTATTTAAATTCTATAAAATATTCAGTTAATGAAGATCAACCTCCAAAATTTTTTAAAGAATGTAAATTACTTGAATCTCATTCTCAAAAATGGTTAGGTGAACATTATGATTGGAGATTTTTCAATGGGTTAACCATTGGTAAAGAAGAACAATTACTTTCACTTCATCGTCTTGTTAAAAATTATATAAATTTTGCTCGTCAACATGGTATTATAACCTGGATTGCTCATGGTTCTTTATTAAGTTGGTATTGGAATGGAATTGCATTTCCTTGGGATACTGATATTGATGTTCAAATGCCAATTGGTGATTTACATAAATTAGGTCAACGATTTAATCAAACTCTTATAATTGAAAATATTGGTAATGATGAATTTGAATTTAATGGAATGGGGAAATATTTTATTGATGTTGGATCTTCAATTACTCATCGTACAAAGGGTAATGGGAATAATAATATTGATGCAAGATTTATTGATGTTGATACTGGATTATATATTGATATTACCGGGTTGGCATTAACAAATACACCGGCTCCATCAAGGTATGATTACCTTATTGAAATTGATAAACTGAAAAAATCAATCGTTGATGCCACCCAAGATGAAAATGGACAATTGGATCATCGAATTAAAAATGAACAATTACAAGCTTATAATTGTAGAAATAATCATTTTAATACTTATGAGGAATTATCACCACTCTTGTTAAGTTCAGTGGAAAATCAATTAAGTTACGTTCCATCAAATTTTCAAATTACCCTTAATTATGAATATGGATTGAAAGGATTAACGGAAAAAAATTTTAAAGATTATATATATTTAAATAATTTCCGAATTTGGGTTAAAACTCAAACAATATTGGATTACCTCAATGATCCACAACAATGGATTGATAAATATAATACCACATTATCCAATCCCAAAGTTCCAGAAAAATTTAAAGTTAGACATCCAAAGAAAACAGATAAAGAAAAGGAAAAAGGTAAGAATAAGAAACAAAAAAGAGTCGTTTCAAATGTTGAAAAAATTAAAATTAATCAATTAACTAGACAAGATCATATTAATTTATTAACCAATAATAAAATATTTAAAGAATATTTAACCAGCTATAAATTTACAAAATTTCATGAATTACAATTAAAAGAATTACTGAAGACAAGTAATAATATAAATGGAGAGAATGATAAATCTTTCAAGAAAATTGAAAATTTAATAAATGATTATTCAAAAGGTCATAATATTGGTAAATCAATTAGAAGTGATATATTTATGTATAATTATTTTAAAAATGATTGGAATTTTAATAATGAAATTATTGAAATTATTAAATTAAGTGAAGTTTATGAACATGAAGAAATTAATTTTGTTAAAGAAAAAGAATACGCTGAAAAAAAGGAAATTAAATTAAAAGAAATTCAACTGAAGAATCCAAAATCAAAGGAAGAAATTTTAATTGAAGAAGAGAAGAAGAAAAATTATGAACAAAGAGTTGAAAAGGAGAAGAAAGAGAAGGAAAGGAAGGAGAAGTTGAAGAAGGAAAAAGAAGACAAAGAAAAGAAGGAGAAAGAGAAAGGAAAGAAAGATAAAGAGAAGAAAGAGAAAGAAGATAAGAAAAATAAAAATAAAGAAAAAAAAAATTAATGATGAACAGAAGGAAGAATGAAAATAGAAATTTAGACTTTCACCCAATTTATCATTTTATACAATTAAATCTTCTATGAAGAATTTATGACGTCGAGGTTTGTTTTTGTTTTTGTTTTTGTTTTTTTTGTAATAATATAGACATTTAATAATCATTTCATAATGTATCAATAAAAATTAATTAATAACATAATGAATGTAAATTGAGAATTGAAAAAGGTAATACTTCATTCAATTAATCGTAAACCATTTTCCCCATCACTTTACCAACATATGTTGAAATACTCTTGATTATTTCACAAGGCCGGAACGTTATTAACTCAGAAGGTCACATCGTTATTTATTCACAAGGTCATAGCGTTATTGATTCATTGTGAAAAGATAGAGAGGTTCGTTACTGCAAAATCTCTCATTAGTAAAATTAATATTGAAGCATATTTCATGATATTACTTTCGCTATACGATTGTACACTAATCTAATTTTAATGAAAACATACGGGGGTTACTTTTGCAACAACATACAGGGGTTACTTTTGCAACAACATACAGGGGTTACTTTTACAACAAAATTCATGTTAGTAAGAATTTATAAAAAAACTCCAACATAACCTCATAATTATTTATCTAAACTTTATTCAATTACACTAGGAGTCTTATAAGTTGAGCTACTTTTGTTGATTCAAAATAACTTTCTTTTAATTTGATAATGAAGAG
Source organism: Soucietia sequanensis (assembly GCA_030557975.1). NCBI lineage: Eukaryota > Fungi > Ascomycota > Pichiomycetes > Serinales > Metschnikowiaceae > Soucietia > Soucietia sequanensis. Next base: position 175,322 of record JANIJN010000030.1, read on the forward strand.
ATCATTTTGACTTTAACCATACTATACTATACCGTACTGTACTGATACTATGCTATACCATACAATTTTATACAGACCCGTACACCCCTTACCACACGCACCTTTCCTCATCCATTTTAGGGTATACACACTACCAAATTACCAAAAATTAACGGATTAATTATTATATCAGGTGACGCGCATCACGTGACGCGTGTTTGTTGATGCTAGTGTACGCGATGTACTAGACTAGATAAATGACGAGTAATGAAATTGATTTACCAATAAGATAAGAATATTTATGTAAATTAGTAAGTAAATCAATAAATCAAAAATGTAAGTAATTGTTACATCATCATAATGATAGTACAAAGATTGGTTCAAAGATCATTAAACAGAAGTTATAATTAAGCCATAAATAATTAAGCCATAGTTAAAATGGTTATAAAATTATATCATTTCACGGAATAATTTAAAATTTAGAATAAATGAATAATAAAAAAAAAAAAAAAAAAGTTTTATGCTTAGAATAAGGAATAATGAAAATCAGGAATAATACAATATTATAATTAACCGTGATGAATCATATCGATGAATGATAAATGACGAAGAAATGATAATATTGTGTTATCGGAATACTGTATTATAGTGAATTGTAATATAGTGTAATATAGTGTAATATAATGTTGTGTAATATAGTGTTGTGTAATATAGTGTAATAATAAGTGAGATGAGGTTATGTCATAACCAGGTTTATATGTATAATCAATTGAAAAAAAACCCATACTCATAAACCGAATTTCAAGTTGATAAAATACTTATACTAATACGGGTAAAGTAATTAAGATAAGGATATGAGAGATGAGACATAATAACGGGATATGAAAAAAACTAACAGAATAAACGAAGATTTTAAAACAAAGAATAGATAAAAAATGAAAAATGAAAAATGAAAAATGACGAATAAATATACAAACCAGATTAATAAATATGTAATATTGTAGGTGGTTGGTTAATGGTGTGGGTTGTGTTGGTTGTATAGGTTAGTAGGTTAATAGCAATGATAAATAAATGATCATAACCATGAAATAGAGAAATGAGACAGAGATAGAAGAGTACAAATTAGAGATTGATATGACATGAAATAAGTGAAATGAATGATGAGATGGATGTGATATGATATAATATAATATACTAGTGTATGGTATAGTGTATGGTATAGTATATGGTACCTTAGATAGTTATTGTTACTGGAATGGGATAGAAGTAAGATTAAAGTGGATGAGTTGCTGTTGCACTAATATAACACTATATTTCATTTGACATGGGAATATGCGATACTGACAAACTGATCATGGGCTGTACTACACCATCATATACCATCATATATGTTACGGTGTAGTATTACTATATGTTATGTTACAGTATGGTATATCTTAGTATATCTTAGTATAGTACATTACAGTATGGTCTAGTTAGTGTATCTTAGAGTGCTTATGGTATATTGTATCTTGCCGAGAAAATCCTTATTAGAACACCCCCTTATTGAATGGTGGCACGTCCTGCACACACGCCCGCTCATTGCCACCAATTTCACGTTAATTGCTTTTTTCCATTCTCTTTTCTTTTTCCGTTGCTCTTTTCTTTTACTGATTCACGATTTTAACATTTTACTATTCTACTTTTTTCTTTTTTTCTCTTTTTTTTTTTGTTTTTTGTTTTTTTTTTCTCTCTCTTTATCCAGCCTCATTCAAGCCATATATATATATTCATATCCATATCCTCTTTTCTTCTATCTTTTATCTCTTTCTTTATCTTATATCAAATTAATATACTTCCACACACTTTACAATGCAATTTCAATCTATCATCATCGCTTTAACTGCTGTCTCAGCTGTCTCTGCTGCTAACGCTACCAACGGTACCAACGGTACCAATGGTTCTTCATCATCATCTGCTGATTCTGGTGCTTCTCAAGCTGTTGGTGCCGGTTTATTCGGTGCTGCTGCTGCCGCTGGTGTTGCTTTATTATTATAGATTTATTAATATAATAATATAATATTACTAATCGTAATATAATACTCATCATCTTGATGTTCACTCCAGCATAGAATTTAATTAATATATTACTAATATAACTATTCATATTAATTAAAATAATTTCAATTTTCCTTTTACTTAACTCATTTGTTCACCCTTGTTCACACTTGTTTACTTGTTCACTTGTTCACTTGATGTTTTTTTTATTCGTTTCATCAATATACTTATATATTTAAGTATATTTGGATTTACAATCCACTTGTTTTAATCTTATAAAATTATATTATATCTGTTTTTATACTATTTGTTTTATTTTACTACTTTTATTTATTTCTTTCCCTAATATATTTTTGTCTTTTAATTTAGTTTTTTTTGTATTCTTATTCTTTTTGAATACTTTAATACTTTTTAATTTTAATCTAATTTTATATATATTAAATATATTATAATCTTACTTTAACTGTAGTAAGTACATTACTATATCACTTATTACTCAATTTGTATAGTATATTGTATTTTCATCACCTGGTTACATCGATTGGTTACATCGATTAATGACACTTCGTGTATTCCCGCCTTATTCCTATTTCGTTTATACGGTACTGCATACAAAGTGTCACCAGCACCGTGTAGTTAAAAACCATACTATAATATATTGTTATATACAGTCTCCGTCATAATTCCTATTTGGAATTCGAGTTTCGAGTTTTGAGTTTTTAGTTTCGAGTTTTACACATAGCAATCGTAGGTTATATACAGGGATACACAATCACCAAATATTACTCACATTTTACCAGTCTCACACAATCACCAATTTCCAATTTCTTTCCAATTTCTTTCCAATTTCTCAATTTTCCAATTTACTCCAAATATAGTAATTTACAATATAGTGTTATATACACTCTAGACTGATTATATAATATACTTCGCCGCTTATGTAAGCACACACTATATTGATATGCTACACTTTTATATTTTTATTTTTTATATTTTTATATTTTTAAAAATTTGCCATTGATATACTAAATATACTGCCATTTAATCTTGTTATATTATGTTAAATTAACATATTATATATTCATTATGGTTATAGTTACCATTCTTTATAATAAGAGCGGAAGGATGGATAGAGTTAATTCCAGAGCGGTAGCGATGGGATAACGAATAAAGGGAGGAGAGATGGACGAATAAAGGGAGGAAGGATGGACGAATAAAGGGAGGAAGGATGGACGAATAAAGGGAGGAAGGATGGACGAATAAAGGAAGGAAAGATGGACGAATAAAGGGAGGAAGGATGGACGAATAAAGGGAGGAAGGATGGACGAATAAAGGGAGGAAGGATGGACGAATAAAGGGAGGAAGGATGGACGAATAAAGGAAGGAAAGATAAATTATTGTTAATTAAAGTAGCGTATATTTTCATACATCAGCAAATCATCAAATACGTTGAATACATCATCCACATTTCCTCGAAAACGATGCAATGTACATGGTAAGACTGAGATATATAAAGTTGTACATCTTGTACCATCTCCATCCATAAAACTTAAAAACTTATAAGCCTCATTTTTTCATTGTTTGTGTTCTGTTTATCGAATCATGAGGATTTTATGTAAATATATATCTAAAAATTTGTGAAATCTTGTAGTTAGCCGCATTTCTTTGATTTTCAGGTCATAAGGTTAAAAATTAAGAATGTATAGGTTTATTATGTACGATTAAAGGATCTGACCGCTGACCGCCCCTGAAATGAGAAATCTCATACATTTAGCTTATTGATAATATGTAACTGAAACTTGTAGTATGGTTTCAACTAATAAATTATCAATGTGTGCAGTGTTATAATTTATTGTTTTGATATTACATAAAAGTATACACATATTTATACCCTCTAAGCGATGAAAAACATATAGGGCTTCTCCCTTTTCATAAACCTTCATTCAACTCGGTATTTTCATTTATATTGTTTGACAAAGTTAATTTTGATTCTGGTTACACTGCAGAGTCATTAACCCTACTTGAACCTTCGCTTTGATGTTCGGATAAACTCGACTCAGTTACTGGTTGACTTGTTGTATTTTCCGAATTGACTAAATTGGCCGTTTCAATATATTTTGTAATAAACCATGGGAAAAAAAATCCCCATGCACCTCCCAATATAAGCCACATCCATGATATTGACATTACCACAGTAGTTGCGATACAAATACCTATACTAATACAAGCACAAAATCCACAAAACTTTAATACTGGCTTTCCACTAATTTTTCCACAATTATCATTTGCAATCTTACAGGTAAGTGTGGAAAAAATTGGGGCAATGAATGCAAAAAACATTGCTGATAATGATGCAAATAATTTAGAACTCTTATCTTTATTAATTCGAGTGAGAATCTCCACCCATTCTTTATTTGTATCTAAATTGTCATCAGCAAATAAAAAATCACATAAAAACGCGAGAATCATTGCATCCCTAACCTTTTTTAAAAGTCCACCTATGAGAACCCATGTAAGGTTATCTAAATCAAGGTTATCTGAACGAAGGTTTCGATTTTGATTTTGATCGTGGTGGTCTTGGTTTTGGTTTTGGTTTTGGTTTTGGTTTTGGTCGACGGCGGTTGCAACCCCAGCATTGGTCACCTTTTGAAACTCAGTCATTTCGATTTGCATCTTGATTAAAATTGTTTGGAATTGAAGACTCTTTTTTTTTTCTTTTTGATACAATTGATAAGTGAATGTGGTCTTTAAATACTCATGATTTAAAATAATTAACCGCCTTTCAATAATAATTGATGAAAAATGTTATGCTTATATTGCATTATATTGCATTATAGCGCATAGTAAAAAACGTTTCTCATATAGCATAACATATATTATAAGTTATCTACGTTCACTAATTTCATTATATCATCGACAATATATGACTTGGAGTATTAATAATCACAACTTACAGTATATACTCGAAGATATGAACGGAGGGGGATGTATTAATTAAATTTTACGTGTCAAATCAACCTGAGTGTGAAGAGGAATTGTGGATGGCGTACAATTGATAAGGAATGGTGAAAGAAGATTCAATTGTTCTATTTCGTTTTTATTGCCCTTCTTCTCATCACTTCTAAATCATTAGATATATATATGAAAATATAGAAATCCTTCTTTTGTTTCTTGAATTTTTGTTTATTTTTACTGCAAAGTGTCATAAATACTTAACTTGTCATAAAAAAATGCCAAATCGGCAAATTATTGAATATTTTCATTTTATTTTCAAAATAAACATGTTTTGTTGAAGTTCAAAAAGATCTCTGGATATTAAAAAATAAATAAAGAGGTTGTACAAATTGAACACTCTCTTCCAACTCACCTGATTTGAATCATTGGGTCAAGTTATGGACCGATATAACTTCAAAAATGAAAAAAAAAAACACCATTTGACGAAAATTCAAAGTACGAAGGGTGGGATACTGAATAATTTATAATGGATTACGCTGTCCTCAATTAGTATATGGAAGTTTTCATCAATCATTGAAAAATCTTGACTTTGTTTATGGTAAAAGTATTGATAAACAGTTACCCAGTTTTTTATTCCAATTCAGGTCGTGCTATGATTCAGCGACTATTTGATTTCACATTTTTATTCTTACTGTTTAAAGTGTTTGTATCAATACATAACCTGAATTTACCCTCATGACTTATTCACAGTTTTTCAACGCATACGAACTTTCCACCCAGCACAAAACTGATATCTTGATCAATTGTCTGCCCTTACTTGTATTATTGAACACAATCAAATCTGACAAACCTCTTACTTTTGTACCTTATTTGTTTGGCTGGCTTCAATTATAGATTACACCTTTTATGAAACTAATCAATTTATAATAGCTAGAATTTGTAGCGTCCTAAATTTTGCAATAATCATGACATCAAATGTCGTATATATATACGCGACAGTCGCGACATTTATCCCACTATTTTTTTCTCTTTTCCCCGCTTAAAATCAATAAATTAAGCCGTTGCTACTCTTAATTATTCACAACCAAGTAAGATTTGAAAGCTTTATACATGCAAATCACCATCAAATAATGTCAAGTAACTCATTGAAAAATGATGACTCCAGTAACAATAAATCAAAACTCAATGTATTAACTGAAGAACAAAAAAAAGTATGTCTTTCCCTACAACCCAACCAAAAAAAAGAAAGCAGATCAATGTAAATTTCATTCATACATAAAGTCTGATTAAATACTAACACTTAAATTAGAAACACCATATTGCATCAGAACAAAAAAGAAGAAGTAATATTAGACTAGAGTTTGATAAGATTGTCGAACTAACTCCAACATTAACCGAAACAGAAAATAGATCAGAATTAAATATCCTAACAAAATCAGCTGATTACATTGATTTGTTAAAACAAGAAAACGAACAATTAATTAAACTTTGTAAGGAAAAGGGTATTGATGTTCCGGAAGATCTTATATATAAGGGTCCAGGTATAAAAAATGCAACTGAACGTGAAAATCAATTTCAGTTTGATCGTGAAAGTAAATTTGAGTCTCCGTAATTTTGCTTCGTCCTAGACTTTATAAATGATTTCCAAAGTATTCAATTATTAATTGATATACATTTTTTTCTTTTTAATTCTTCCTTATTCTATTTCCTTTTTAAGTTGAAGTTTTCATTGATTATCAACCACTTTACATTCATTTCTTCATTCAAAAACATTGACTTTTCAAATACTTTGATTCTCTCTGCGTATTGACTCATCTAGATCCTTCTCTCTCGTACAATTTTCTCGTTGATTACTTGTTTCTTTTCCTTTCTTTCTTTTTTTCTCTTGCTTAAAAATTTATTACCTTTATCCACATTTTTGTGTAAAAGAAAAGTGTACTCTTTTGGTCACTACAGATTAGCAATGTACAATTAAATCAGTCAGATGATTATCACTCATCAACCTTTTTAACACTAATGTATCACGGAGCTAACGTGCTCGGAATATTTAGCCTATTGAAATATCCTCTTGACTGTTTACATTGTATAGCCATAAATCTCGACATGAAAAATTTGATTTGCAACCTTTATTCAAAATTTTTTGCAAGATACATCTTTCTATTCTATACAATTATCGCTATTCGATATATGTTTTATGGTTACGGAATGAAGCTTCTATTAACTATATACACTCTGGTTGCCAAAATGAAAACTTCTCTATATACCGATACATTTTCAACAAATGTATAATTGAACTAGATCACAATTGTTCGTTTGTTGATTATAATTTTAATGCTCGATTTTTAAAACAAAACCATATTCAAATTCTTCGCCACTTGCACTCCAATTAGATAAAGTAGGTAATAATTCAATACTATTGTTATCGAGATTTAACTTCGTGATTGCCTCCAAACTGGTAAATATTTGTAAATGCCAATCAATCTGTAATATATCAATCAAGCGTTGCGCCTTACTGATACTATTAGTGAATAAAGTATGTATTGTTATTCCACCTTCTCGCTTACCAATTTCAACTTTTGTAAGCTCCTCGAATTCTTGTAATAACGAAAAGTCACAAACCTTTGCTTCAACATTCCCCTCCTCATCATCCTCATCATACATTCCAATTAACGTTTCGTAACTTAGTCCACTCCACTCTATATTAGCGTTTTTAGGTAGATTTCCAATCTGACAAATAATCAATCTTGATTGCCATTCAGAAATTTCAATTTCCAGACAATATGAATTCCAAATTTTATTTACCATTGAAACTAGTGATCTATCTTTAACAAAACAAACAACATATGCTATCTTGTTTACATTGATCAATGTTTTCACCCTATACAAATGTTGTAATGATAAAACAAATTGTCGAGAATCTTCACATAGTTCCATGGTCGATGGTATTAATGGAATTTGGCCTGATAAATTACCTAATTTGTAATTATTTGTTACATCTATGATTGATTGTGAATATGGTCCAATATTTTGGGGTGCCCAGTATGATCTTGATCTGATATGAATACCTTGTTTGGTGATGACATTATTTGATGGGAGGGTTACTATACATGATAGTTGGATTTTGTAATTGTTGGGTAGAGTTGTTTCAATACAAAATCTCGATGGTGGCAAGTAAAATGAATTGAATTTGATTTGATATATTTCATTGACGCTTGAAAACAGATTTATATCTGATAACAATAAATTGACGTTTTGTATTTTATCGAAGGATATACTCTTTGACTTTAAAATTTGTGACAACTGGTCGAAAATTTCAGTGGTTTGTTGTGCAACAGTCGTATTAATATTCGTATCCTGACTAACAAGATTTGAAATATATAACTTTGTGCTAGTTTCTGTAATGGTTGGCTTAATTTTAAATTTCAGTTCTGAAGAATTAATATCTTCAACTTTTCCATTATATTTAGTTTCACTTTTATCAAAATCAATACTTTCAAAAATGCTATTAAAGTCTTCTAATAACAATGGAGGTGGTTCAATGAGCGTCAATTTCTCGCGAGTTTTATCTACTAGTTCGACATCATACCTCAAATAACAAACGTCATCATTGGAATGATTTATTACCTCTTGTGTTATTAACTTTAGTTTCTTATTGGGGAAAACTGGAGAGTCAAAAACCACAGTTTCAAATTCTCCACCTTCTCCACAAATATGAACATCGTATAATTGATTTAATCGAATTAATACGGGGAAAACTTCGCTAATGGATTTCCCCAAATGTTTTTCATTCAAACCTATAGCTGCAACTTTAATTATTCTTGCATCTAAGTTGTTATTGCACATTTCATTCATCAATTCTAGTTGATTTCTTTGCCAAAGATAGGTCATTGAAGTCAATCCAAGTCTTTCGCAAACATTCTCTACTCTTGTCCTTTGGTAATGTGATAATATCGCTCCGCAACTAACTCCTTCAATTTGCGGATGTTCTGTAATTATCTTACTCAATAAATTGAATAAATCCTCAATTTCGTCGTCTTTCGTAATAGAATACTCTAAATCAGTATTTGACGAGCTACCGCTAATGGCCTCTCTATATAACGGAACGTCGAGCAATTCACGATAATTATCAATCAAATCATGTCCAACGGTTTGAAACATAAATGAGTCAATCTCATCTGTATTAATCTCTTTTGGATATAAATTTCCAATGGCAACTAGTTCATGTCCTTGACTTAAGCAATGATGAATATTGAAAATAGAATCTTTCCCTCCCGATATTAATGCAACAAACTTCATATCATCAACCTAACTGACACAGAGTATATCTTTAAATACTAAACCATACATCGTTTTTTCATATCCATCTTTCATGTCACGATCTAACCTGTACTATCGTAAGCTGCAAAAGACTATTTGCAGTTTGATCAGTCTTCTACTTATTTTGTTTTGGGTTTTACAGTTTTGCGCAAGTGAAAATTTTTTTTCTTCGCATGGAAAAATTTGATTCTTCGAATTTTATATAAATTGACATAAAGTTCTTGTTTTCTTTAATATAAATTTTACTTTTTTTTTCTTTCTTCAACAAATTCAATTTAGTCAACATGCCTCGTATGTACATTATACCAAAGTTCAATTAATCATTGATTTGATTATAGGCGATGTTTTAACTAACTCGCCGAGGTTTCGGGACCTCGTTTGGATTATATTTGATTTTTCACAATGCTAGTTTATTAGTGACTGAACCCCCGACACTTCAGTTACAAATAAATAAACTCATTAATATATTATAATTTTAAATGTGCACTGCTGTTTCAATAGAACCACACATGCCATTTTAATTTTGAATTGAGATGAGGGTGAAAATTATATCTAAATAGCCAAATGAATTACCCATAACCTGTATACTTTTATTCTTTTTTTGTCAAACAATATTCTAACATTTATTTAAAGGTGCTCCAAGAACTTACTCAAAGACTTACTCTGTTCCAAAACAACCATTCGAATCTGCTCGTTTGGATGCTGAATTAAAATTAGCCGGTGAATACGGTTTAAAGAACAAAAGAGAAATCTACAGAATTGGTTTCCAATTATCTAAAATTAGAAGAGCTGCTCGTGATTTATTAACCAGAGACGAAAAAGATCCAAAAAGATTATTTGAAGGTAATGCTTTAATCAGAAGATTAGTCAGAATTGGTGTCTTATCTGAAGATAAATTAAAATTAGATTATGTTTTAGCTTTAAGAGTCGAAGATTTCTTAGAAAGAAGATTACAAACCCAAGTTTTCAAATTAGGTTTAGCTAGATCAATCCATCACGCTAGAGTTTTAATCACCCAAAAACATATTGCTGTTGGTAAACAAATTGTTAACATTCCATCTTTCATGGTTAGATTAGATTCTCAAAAACACATTGACTTTGCTCAAAAATCCCCATACGGTGGTGGTAGAGCTGGTAGAGTTAAGAGAAGAAACCAAGCCAGAAAAGCCGAAGCTGAAGGTGGTGAAGATGAAGAATAAATTAGTTAAACTTCGTATTAATTTCTTATTTTTTATATCTTTAATATTGTATTTTTAACTTAACTTTTCAATAAAAAAATTGGTTTATTACTTTCCAAAAAATTAGTTTGATATTTAGTATTAGTTATGTAGTTTAGTTTGTGTTTAATGTGTCATGGTAATTATCTGTATTCTATTCGAATTTAATGTAGTCACTACAGTCAACACTAAATAAATATCGTAAATTGACAGGTGATATAAAATGAAGTTGAAAAATATACTTTTAGAATGTTACTGATTTACTACATCGATATTAGGTGGACGAAATACCAACTGAGAGAAAGCGAATCCCTATGAACTATTGCGGTTTCTTCCATGTACATGTTACATTCATAGTCGTTCATGTTAATAAATCACTCCATTACATCGAACTATTATTATGTGCATTTGCAGTCTATTATTGAGTTAGTGCGCTTTCCCCATTTTCCTCATTGATCACACGTGACATTATAGACTAGGGCTTTCGCCCTATTCAAAATATGCGAAAATTTTTCATTTTCTGGTATGTGGTTTCCGAGTACCAAACATACACCATCGTTTTTCTCATTTTGTCTTCAATATACATTAAGTTAATGCCTTACTGTTTAAATTTATTTGTAAGGTTTTGGTGCTTTTGAAGATTCAGTAACACTAATTACATATATTATTGAAAAATGGGTAAATCGTATGTTTCATATACCATGCATATTACATGGATAATAAGGCCATTCGTTGGGATTATGATTAAAGATAAATCAAATTATTGTTGAAGCTAAATATAAAGTCAAATGTTATACTTCGAATTTCCATAAAGTGCTTAACACAATTCATAAATGTATATTCAAGACTAAAGCCATAATCATAAAGACGGTCATGTCAAATTGTCAAATTGTCAAATTGTCTATTGTGTTATTCCCCATCACATTTGAGTCCTCACAATTGGACCAGGTCGATAATATTCAAATTTATCGATATTTATTCTTCATTTTCAAATAAATAAGGAAAATTCTACTTGAATTGGCGATAGTATATAATATCGTATTCAAGTTACTCTACAAACCCATTAGACTACACAGACTCAAGTATAGTCCAAACTATTCAAATAAAGACAAGCTTCACATAAATATCTTTAATCAAAATTCATGAAACTGAATTATTGTGTCAAAATCTTAAATAATGAATACTAACAATTATTTTATAGTCGTGGTTATAGATCTGGTACTCGTTACGCTTTCCAACGTGACTTCAAAAAACATGGTGCTATTCCATTATCAACTTACTTAAAAACCTATAGAGTTGGTGATATTGTTGATATCAAAGCCAATGGTTCTATCCAAAAAGGTATGCCACACAAATACTACCACGGTAAAACTGGTATTGTTTACAACATTACCAAATCATCCGTTGGTGTTATTATTAACAAAGTTGTTGGTAACAGATATATTGAAAAAAGAGTTAACTTAAGAGTTGAACATGTTAAACATTCCGCTTGTCGTCAAGAATTTTTAGACAGAGTTAAATCTAACGCTGCCTTAAAGAGAGAAGCTAAAACCAATGGTACTCAAGTCAACTTAAAGAGACAACCAGCTAAACCAAGAGGTGCTTACGTTATCTCAACTGAAGGTAACATTCCACAAACTTTAGCTCCTGTTCCTTACGAAACTTTCATTTAATCTATTTCATATGTTTATAGTTTTTGGAATAATTCGGGGTTTTACTATTTGATGACAATCTCTTTATATCAAATTTATAAAAATATAAATAAATAAAAATAACAATAAAAAGTATTATAATAGATATCATTAATACATGTAATTATACCCATGATCATAATGAAGCCTTAATTGTAAATTATATGAAATAATAGTTTTACGTGTCGTAAATAGTCGAATTATATATGATGGTGTCAACATTTACGGTCTCGAAATTATTTTTCTAATCTCGATAAATAATATATTAAAACGCCAATTACATCAAATAATAAGCTTCATTCGTAAATCAATTTCTTTTGAGTTGATCTACCATTAGACATGTCTGAAGAAAAGCAAAATTCAAGTTCGACAAAAGTGAATGATCTGAATGATGTAACATCTCAAAAACAACAACAAACTAAATCAAAATCATCAAATTTATTTCAATCGGCATTACAAACTTGGACAGAAATTGATTTATCAAGCTTACAAAGAAAACTCGATGAACAAGGAATTATATTGAAAGACGAGCAAAAGGATTCATTATTAAGTAGAAAAAACTTAGCCTCAAAAACAAAAGACTTCAAAAAATTACCAGATGATTCAAAATTACAAGACATTAAATCATTATTGAAATTATATCAAAATGAGATTGACTCTTTGACGAATAAACAAAAGAAAGTTGAGAACTACTTTTTTGGATTTTATAGGTTGATTGCTGAGGCACCTGACCCAAGACCTTTACTAGAATTATCATTGGATGCAGTAATTGAATCATCCGAATTATCGAATTTGAGGAAAGAAATCAACAGACTAAACGAAGAATTATCAAAAAAAGCTGATTATGAATCATTGAAACAAAGATTGTTGAGGAATGAACAAAAATCAGCAGAATCATTGAGCTCAAAATTATTGGCAAAAGAAAATGAATTGAAAGCAGTAATTGATGAAAAGCAATCAAATTGGGAAATAAAACAATCAAATTTTGAAAAGGAAATTAATAATCTTAAAAATAAAATTGAAGAATTAAGAACTTCCAAAGAAGTCACAGAACTACAATTGAATTCTCAACAAGAACAAACAGGTGACAATGATACAAATGTGTCAGCTTCTGTGTTAGCTGAATTGGAATTTGTTTCAAGAGATTCAGAAACTGCAAAGAAAAGAGTCATAGAATTAGAGAAAAGAAATGAAACATTAAGAAGAGAACTATCAAAATTTCAAAATGATGTTGAACGTGAAAATATAAAAGAAGAATTCAACAAAAAAATTTCCGAATTGGAAGGTGAGAATGCATTGTTAGTTGCAAATTTGAATCAAACAAGAAATTCATTGGATTCGATGTTGAAGCAGAGTAATGGAAAGTCTGATTCACTAAATAGGGAAATCACACAATTGAACGTTGAAGTCAAAAATTTAAAAACAAGACTTGACAAAACTAATGATTATGATGAAATTAAACATGAATTACATTTGTTACGACAAATTGAGTTCGGACAAGAAGAAGAAGATATTGAATCAAACGGAGATGAAATCCCAAATGATAAGAGAAATAAAAACATAGATTCCTTGCTAATTGAACGAAATCAATCATTAAGTCAACAATTGGCCAAGTATCGCTCGCAATTTGACGATTTAAATGAAAAAATAATAAATTTGGATAAAAGTTTGAGTTTAACAAATCAAGAACTAATCAATTCAAGACAGCTTAATGAAAAATTGGAGAATGATTTAGCTGACCTTCAAGATAATAATAAATTCAATGATAACATGAGTTTGGTTTCTGGTGTAAGCAGATTAACTCGTCCATTCGGTAGAGAAGGTAGTATAATAAGTGGATTGAGTAATAATGGTGGGAATGGGGAAGACTCTTCTATACTACCAATCATAACCAAACAAAGAGACAGATTCAGAGAAAAGAATAATGAATTAGAAGAAGAACTTAGAAAACAATATGCATCAGTTAATGATTTGAAGAGACAAATGAATTCGTTGAAAAAAGATAACGAAGAATTATATGAAAGAACAAGATATTTAGCATCCTTCAAAAATAATAATAGCATGAATGCATTCACACCTAGTGTCTCTCAATCTTTTGGATCGAGAACTTCAAATAGAAAATTACTTAACCCAAATCCAAATTCAAAGTATGCTGATTTAGAAAATAATGCAAGTAGTGAATATCAAGAAAGTTACGAATCAAAATTACATCCAATTGAGCAATTCAGAATGAGAGAACAAGAAAGAATAAATGCAAGATTGACACCGATCGAAAGATTATTCATATCAATAACACGAGCTATATTAGCTACCAGAACAACCCGAATGTTATTTTTAGCTTATTGTTTTGGATTGCACTGTATTGTAATGTTCATCACAATTTACACAATGGGTTTGAATACGAGACTTATTCCAGAAGTTGGAATGAACACTAGTACTGGAGGTGTTGCAGATGGATCATCAGGCTCACCCAATTCTATAAATAACGTAGCTTCAGAAGGAAACTAATTTCTCTTCACGAAGCATTGTTAATGCATAATTTACTCGAACGATCTATAAATACGATACTTTAGTTTCTCTAGTAGTACATTTTTGTTCTCTAATTAAAGTGAGACAAGCGATTGACCAGAGCATATTCAAAGCAATGTGTATTGAACAGCTAACAAAATTGATTAGAGAGAAAAAAAGGGAAAGGGGTGCAACTTTACACTTTTTTCCACACATATAATAATGACCGGCCTAGTCACATGCCCCCACTGTGTTTTCAAAGCCGTATAAATAGCAACCTGATTTCCATATACCAACCACCCTTCTTTAATCTTCCTATTTTTGTCACCAATTTTCATTTTGTAGATCAATTACAACAAATTAATCATGTCCGATCCAAACGCAACTTCAAATACAAACGCAGCTTCAAGCAAACCAGTCAAAACTCAAGAAGAGAAAGATAAGGAATACTTTGATCCAGATAACTTAATTGTCAACTTGGGTGGCAAACAAGTTCCTTTCAATCAAATCAACAAACCACACACAGTTGTTCTCGATGAGAGACATAAACCTAAGGTAGACCCAAACACTTTTCCTGATATTGAACCAGAAGCAAAAGCCAGAGAAGCTAAGTTAGAAGAAAACCGTGCCCAGGCTTCCCAAAAAAAGAATGAATAAGTTTAACGGTCTATAATGAATTACGATATATGCATATATACTACCATCTTTTCACTTCATGCTATTTAAATGAACTATTTCTATATACTTTGAATCTGATCGATGATCGACTAATTAAAATCAAGGGTACCAGTTCATAGTGAATGCAATTGGTCTATATAAGTACTTCTAAAAACTCAGCTCCCTTAATATATAAAGAATGAAATGATTACTTTAAGTAACATACCTACTCTCAGTCACATGTATGTATTCTCTCACATTGAACTTATAAAGCTATTAGTATCGTGTATTGTTCTTTGTACCAGTTCACAAAACACGATCATTTCAAATCAAGGTAAAAAAAAAATAATCGGATCTTCAAATATATTGCGAATCATCGATATGAGACAAGCTTTATTTACATTAGAACTAATCATAAGAGTTTCTTTAGAAAAGTCTTTATTGTGTACATAGTCCCCAAATTATAAGATGGTGCTCTTATCTAGAATGTACATACGTCAATTAAGCTATTTGGGCTTTTTGGCTGTATTTGCAATCTTCCTTATTCTCCTAGCTAATAAGCAAAATGTCATATACTTAGATGATTATCTTCCTCATAACTTTACACCTTCCTTTTTCCAGCCAGCATCTGGGAACTATGTTCTTGACATTCATATTGGAACTTGTTTCAAGTATAAACTGACGGATAAATGTGGTAGTCCAGCTGAATCTGATGGCCCATTGGGTAAACTTTACCAATCTGGCGGTTGGATTAAAGTTGATAAAGATTTATACTTGGGAGATTCTTATTTGAAAAAGAAGTTTTTCTCTTATAAAAGGGTTAAGTCTGAAGCTTTGAGAGGCGTGATTCACCACAATGAGGCCGATGAAGTCGACTCTTCTGAAAAATCTAAGAGAAGAGATTCTAAAGAAACTCAAGTCATCATTGATATAGCTATTTCGGATCCGTTGGTTGATGGTCAAGTTAAAGGTAATGAGAAACTTAAAATTCCATTTAAAATTATTAGTGAATTTCATACAAATAAGATTTTTACTGATGAAGAATACGAAGATTTGTTATCTAAACAAAAGGCTACACCAGATGGTGAAAAAACAGAAGCACTCACTGTTGATAAGAATAAGTCAGCTAGTAAGAAAATACATGAATTGAATATAAAGCTCGAGCAGGAACAAAAAGATAGCAAAGCTAAAGATGAACAACGTGAACAGAAAGAATCATTAGAAGGAGAAAATGCGTTAATTGAGCAAGAAGATAAATCCAAGGGTAGCGCGAAAGATGAAAGTAAGAAAGATACAAAGGATGGAAAGAAGGATAGAGAGAAGGAAAATAAAATCAAAAAGCAAAAAGAATCAAAAAAAACTAGGAGAGACACTGAAGTGAATAGACATGACTTAGATGTTACTTACACTATTCCTACAAAAGAAGAATTACAATCAAAAGGCTGGCAGTATAAAAGTAATGGAATTTGGTTGAAATATGGATCCAGTTCTGATAAAAATGCAATCACAGCAATTGATATATTGTTCGGTAAAGACGCTGTTGAACCAAGACCAAATTGGAGATTGATCCCAATTCCACTTTCAGAAATTGCTTCAAGTGATGTTCCAGAAGCCAAAATTACTTTCAGAAGAGGACCAAGAGTTGACTTTTCTCAAAAAAAATATCAACCTAATCTTAAAATGAGATCTGATGGTAAATTTAAAATCTTACAAGTTGCTGATTTACATTTTTCGACTGGAGTTGGTAAATGTCTTAATCCTTTGCCAGCAGAAAGTGCTGAAGGTTGTGAAGCAGATCCAAGGACATTGAAATTTTTGAACCACGTTTTGGATACGGAAAAACCCGACCTTGTTGTTTTGTCTGGTGATCAAAGTTTTGGTGAAACTGCACCCGATACTGAAACAGCTATATTCAAAGCATTGAATACTTTCATTCAGAGAGAAATTCCATATGCTGTTGTTTTGGGTAATCATGATGCAGAAGGTTCATTAACTAGACTCGAGGCCATGGCATTATCAGCTGATATGCCTTTTTCTTTAGGTGTTTTAGGTCCAAAGGATATTGCAGGATATGGTAACTACGTCTTGACTGTTCAAGGTGCTCAACAAAAACATTCAGCACTTTCCTTATATTTCCTCGATAGTCACAGTTACTCACCAAATCCTAAAGTGAATCCAGGTTATGACTGGATAAAGGAAACTCAACTCAAATGGGTTGAACAGGAAGCAGCACGTTTGAAAAGCGATGTTGACTCTTATTCTCATATTCACTTATCTATGGCGTTCTTCCATATCCCGCTACCTGAATTTAGAAATATGAATCAGCCCATGGTTGGTGAAAAGCGTGAAGGTATTGCTGCTCCCATTTATAACAGTGGTGCAAGAGAAGTTCTTGGTAGGATTGGAATCAAGGCAGTCGCTGTTGGTCATGATCATGCCAATGATTACTGTTTATTGGATACACAAAATCAAGATTCAAGCAATGAAAATAAATTATGGCTTTGTTATGCTGGTGGCGCAGGTGAAGGTGGTTACGGGGGTTATGGTCATGTTAGAAATTTGAGAGTTTATGAATACGATACTCATAGCGGAGATATCAAGACTTGGAAGAGAAGTGAAAATAATCCAGTCAAGGATTTTGACAATCAAGTTCTAGTTTCAGGGGGAAATGTTGTTTCTCTTCTGTAAGTTTGTCCACTATGATACTTTGCTGTACATAGTCTCTGTGTATATTATATATAAATTAAATCGTTCAATATTTACTATTTTGTTCAATTATTCGAGTGCATATGATAGAATTCTATGTTTATTTGTATGTATGTAGTGCTATGATGAGGCTCGACATAGGCTGTCCGTTCGCCATACCTTAGAATGACGAATTAAAGAATTTTTGATTTCTTTGACCAAACCTTAGACAGCACCAGATTGCTTTAAAAGACTCGCATATCCCGGTTCATGAAGTCACCAATGAAGAATGATTTGAAATAAATATATAGAGACGGAGTACGATTCAAAAGTGATAGCCGATAGTTGACTTTTCAAGAATTCATGTCTTTTTCAAATCCATCAAATATTCAAACTGTGAAAAAACATAAGGGAATATAAAAAGTACAAAATTGATGAACGAGAGAGAAATCAAAAACGAAACCAACAAAAATGAAATTAAAAGAAAACAGAGCAAAAAAGAAAAAAGATCAAACTTGATCTTATCAACGCATCTCTCACCTTATCAATATGAAATCAAATTGAAGATTTACACCTTATTCAACTCTACTCCTACTTGTATCATATATTCATTTTGAAAGATGAAATACCTAACATTGTAGGAACTTCTCAAAACTTAAACACTTGTTCTAATCATGTAAAAATTTGTATCATTAATTGATTTAGATCGACAATGATTTAAAAAAACGAAGCAAAAGCTATACTTTCCAAATACTATTTATGTGATCCTGAAAAAATCTTGTCTTTTTCTTTTTTTTTATGATATATATCTGAAGGTAAAAATGTCATCGTCAAATCACTAACATGTTATAGTATTACCTTTCAGTATTATTTTACTCGATTAAATTACACTCAATGGCCTTGATCTTTTCAAATACTAAAAGACTGCATTCTTCAATCATTAATTTAGAATCTTTCACAAAAGAATAATGTGAATGAGTTTCTTGCAAGCAAGAATATTTTATTTCTTAATGGCATACCTTACTTAACACTTGTCCGACTCGCTATAGAATATGCCTTCAGGAAATAGACTTTGCGCTTTGACGTGTTGATGTAACCAAGCTTACTTGAATATATTAGTAATTATCGTTATTCTTGAACCTACATTCTATCTTTGAGGTTGTATCAAAAACACTATGTAAATGCTCTTCGTTTCCCTTGTCTGCTGAGCTTCATTTCTTTCTGATAGCAAATATATACTTGGTTATATTTTGTGCAATGGTGGGTAGACGAAGGCTTCAAAAAAAAAAAATCTTTTTTGTGGAAATATATGTATTAAAGGGCCGTTACGAATACCTCTTGCCGAACGAAAACAAAAATTTTGGACAATCACGTGAATATTTAAATCTTGTAAGTAGAAGATGATAAGACTCCACCGGAAATACTGACCGACAAGTCAATGGGAAGATTACAAAATAATATTGCGTTTGTTCTCATTGTGTCGAATAATTTCCATATAAAAAATATCTGTTTTACAAATAACAGATATTGGTGAATCGCTTGGTGATAGCTTTTCACCATGTATCGGTCGAATTGGTGTATTACCCCCGTAAATCACAAAGGTGCTGTGAATATGAGCACTTGACGAGCATAAGTTCAATTTAATCAAAAAATTTAAGGTGTTTCTTAGCGATGGCATATTTTAGCTCAGGTAAAATCTAGAGCTTAAATAACGTGTAAAATTTGCAGGCTATCCTTTTACATTATATATTTCACGAAAACAATTTTTTTTTACTATCTTGAATTTTTTTTACTATTTTTTTTTTTTTTACTATATTGAATATATATTTAACTATAAAACTATAAATTAACTATATACCGTTGAATTTAGCAGGGATAAAAGTTGCAAAAAACCCCTAAGTTAGAAATAAATGAAAAAGGTTCAAATTGATTGCTGCGAAGATAAACGTGCAGCTTGAAAAAA